>QAXN01001484.1:0-17666 GCA_004335795.1 Chlamydomonas sp. 3222
AGGTCTGAGATAGAGTTGGTTGGGATGGCCAGGTCGTCAGCAAAGGCGCACGAGCTGCAGTGGTGCTCCGCATTCTGCGCAGCTGATGTGGTGCTGGTGCCAGTTCAGGAGACCAACACATCACGACGGTGCCACAACTGCCACCGGCGCCTCAGCAACATGCGCGCTGAGTCAACGGTCATCCGCTCGGATGGCTCCCGGGTCACCAAGCCGTCTGGCGAGATCCACAAGGTTCTGCACTGCAGGCCGTCCGCAGCAGCCGCTGCGGACCACATCCTGGAAAACAGTGAGAGCAGCGACCGCTGCTGTGGGGCCACGTGGAACCTCGACGTCGACGGTGCCAATGACATGCTCATGCTCCTGATGTGCATGCTGCACGGCTACCGGAGGCCTGCTGCCTTTTGCGCACACAGGCGCTCATCTCCAGCGCCCTGACACAGGGCGCAAAACAAAATTGAATGTCTGTTGAGATGCACACAAGCTCACTTTGATCTGGAATCTGGATTGTCCATGCGGCAAGACGGAATGGCCACCGTGTGCATCCTTAACACCCTCGTTTCGAGGATATACACAACGACGTCCCATGGTTGCGTTGGGCATTACAGGTCTGCCTTTGGAAGGGAAGTTTGTTGATTGCAGGGCAATGTTTCTGTTGTTCAGCATCTTTTACCTCAGAAGGCTGTGCGCTGCGGTGTCCAACAATTCGATGAGACAGAGTGTAAGGACAGGGCCTCACGTTTTGCCAAGCAGGTACCGTGGCGTTGTGGCAGACGCGTGCGACCCCATCATGCTCAACCCTCCACTTGTAGTGGGCGTGGATGAGGCCGGCAGGGGCTGCTTGGCCGGCCCAGTCGTTGCGGCAGCAGTCGTGTGGGACGAGGAAGTGCAGCCCTCGTCGGTGACTGCCACCAGCATGGCGTTCCGGGACCCTGTGACGGACAAGATGGTGGTGATTCGGGACTCCAAGACGATGACAGAGAAGCAGCGCGTTGCTGCGGCAGCATTCATCAGGCGGTCTGCCAAGGCATGGCACGTCGCCTCAGTGCCCGCACACGAGATTGACCGGTCCGGGATCCTGCAAGCGACCATGAAAGCCATGACCGTGGCGATCAAGCATGTGACCTCGCAGGGACCCGCTGTCACCGAGCTGCAAGTCAAGGTGGACGGAAATTACTTTCACACAGACGACCATGCTGTTGTGGAGCGGTTCCCGATCGAGTGCGTGGTAGCGGGTGACAGCAAGTACGTTTCCATTGCTGCGGCAAGCATCCTGTCAAAGACGCACCGCGACGAGGTCATTTCCAAGTCGCCCTTTGCAGCCCGGTACGGCTGGGCCAAGAACAAGGCATACGGTACCAAGCAGCACGTGGACGCCATCCTGGAGCACGGCGTGTGCGTGGAGCATCGCCGGTCATTCCAAGTGCGCCCACGGGGCACAACCAAAGCCAAGCCAAAGGGCTGCCCGTTGTTGGAGGAGGGCGAGATCGATGCAACGATGGAGGACACGGGTCAGCAGCAGGCATCTGTGTGATTGTGACATTGGTTTAAGGCTGGGCCGGCACATGGAGGTTGAGTCAACGTGAGTGAAACGTGGGTGGAGCCTGTAAGATAAGATGCCGCCAACCGTCTCACCCCTTCAGTTCCTCAAGATTTGCCAGACGGAAAGCAGCAACGTCCGCGACCTGGCCAAGTGTCCAGTGGTGCATGATCAACCATCGTGCATTTATCCAGACTGCCGGTGCTCAGCAGTGTATGGCATCCGCGTGGGCTGCGAGGATGTACCGCTCTGCTGCGGCAGCCATGCACCCCGACCGTGGATGTCACGAGTGCCCCATGGTAGTGTGCAGGGCCGGGGTGGCAGCCACCTGCATGTATGTGCATGGCCGCGGTGCTCAACTGCAATTGCCAGCACGGGGGCCAAGTGGTGCGCGACACATCGGAGGATGTATCAGAGGCACGCTTCCGAGCATCAAGTGGATGTAGAAGAGGAGGTCAGGAAGGAGGATGCCGAGCTGCAGCTGCAGAGGCATGCCGCGCTTTTGGAAGCTGCAACCTACATCCAACTGAGGGAACTGGTCGCACATCAGCTGCCACGCCAGCTGCCAGGCCACAACAACGGAGTGAGCACCAGTGATGGAATTGAGGGCTACAAGCGGACGTACATTACCTCGAAACAGAGCACCTGCAGCATCGGGCGTGCCGACGACCTCCTGGCACGATTTGGGCGGGAGGTGCTCGGTGTGCGCGGGGGATACGGCAAGGGGAAAGTTGATGCAGCCGTCCTCCTCTTGGGACGCATCGGCGGCAACCGGGCACATGCAGCTCGAATGCTTGCTGCAGGCAGCAGGGCACTGCAGAACGCCGTTGGGCTTGTGCGACTGACGCCATGTGACGACGTCCTTGTGGTGCCACATGAGCAGCAGGGGCAGGTGGCGCACACCTGCTGCCTGTGCGGTGCGGCTTTCAGCAACCGAGGCCTGTTGGCAATTCACGCCAAAAGGGTGCATGCCGCGTGACAACGTTTGCCCAGACAAAATTAAAATCTCAGCTGTGAATCAAAGCATGTCTTGCTGGAACAACGAGACGAGCGCCCCTGCAACCAGCTCCAAGGAGACCACCTCCACCAACACGCCGGCAGCCCAAGCAGCACCTACCTCCGGCTCCGACAATGCAACCGGCGACTTCCTCAAGAAGCGGGGGAAAAAGGGCAACAGCAGCCCAAACAAGAAGTCTGCCCCCAAGCCCAAGAAGTCAGAGTACAAGCGCGCAGGCACCCAGATGCACACGGACTCCAAGGGTGTCCAGAGGTGTGTTTACACCAAGGAGGGAAAGCAGTACGTGAAGAAGAAGTCTCCCACCACTGGAAAGTTCCGGTTTGTTGGCATTTGAAGCGCCTGTGTACTGGCCAGAGAACTGGCATGCGTGCCATGCACGAGGGCTGAAGGCATGCATGGCTTTGAAAAGAATTGACCCATACTTGCTTTTTACAGGGGGGTTCTTCGGACCCAGACAAGGCCACAACCGCCGCAGCAGAAGTATGCGTGGTTACAGATCTCCACCGTTATTGATGAGCACCCTTCTGCACGGGCCTTTTCAACAGCCGCGTCAAACGGTTCCCGTCCAGTGCGCGGCCTGCGAAAGAATCCTTGTATTTGGCCAGCAATATGGTCGTCCGGTCTGGTCCGGTCTGTCATGCAACGCAACCTCATGATCAACCGATCAGCCATTGATGCGCCACCGGTTGCCACAGTTCAGGCACAGCAGCAGGATGGTGCTGGCCTCATCGCCCGACCGCAGCTGCATTTCATAGTAGCTGCACTCGTTTTTCTTGCACATGCGGCACTTGAAGCGGTCCGTCTTGGGGATGATCTTGGGCTTGAGCTCCTTCTCCTCCTTCAGCGCCAGCGCCTGCACGTGGTCCTTCCACTTCTCTGGGAAGATGCGCTCCGGCTCCATGGTGGCCAGGGTGACCGGTGCAAACTCGCTGTTGCGCAGCCGTTCCGCCAAGCGGTTGTTCTGCACGTAGCTGCCCGCATCCATGTTCACAAAGAGATGGCGCGCTTTCTCCAGGTACACCCTCCGAAAAATGGGGTCGGCCCAGTTGCGCGTGACGTTGCGCTGCTTGGAGAAGCGGATCGCCCAGTTGTAGACTCCCACTTCGATCTCCTGCACGTCGTGCTCGTCCAAACCTACCGCCCTGCCCAAGTGCAGGAAGGCGCTCTGGACGGAGTTGCGGAGCGACGCGTCCATGTCAGCTCTCCACGCTCAGCTTGCGCAGCCCCTGTGCATGTGTG
This sequence comes from Chlamydomonas sp. 3222, assembly GCA_004335795.1. Lineage (NCBI taxonomy): Eukaryota > Viridiplantae > Chlorophyta > Chlorophyceae > Chlamydomonadales > Chlamydomonadaceae > Chlamydomonas > Chlamydomonas sp. 3222. The sequence continues at coordinate 3,795 of QAXN01001484.1, forward strand.
TGACGATGCATCCTTAAGTCAGTTTCCACCTGATTTTCTACAGGCACTATAGGGACTTCCAATGGACAAGAATTACCTGATAGACAGCCATGAGTATGGCTGGTGGTACGTCCTGCAGACCCAAGCCACTGGCAAAAACTTCCCCAGCATCAGCTTTGCTGACGACACTGCTTTGTCTAGTCACAGGGACATCTTCTGGTCCGACACTGCGTCCAGATACGCAGACGTGGTGGCCAAGATGATGTCAGCCATCATGCTGTACAACGCCAATATCGTCCTACCGGACCTGAACCAGAACAGCACCAATGGCATTGCGCCGTCCGCAGCGGCTATCATGGCGGTGCGCTTCACTGACATCATGCTGCTGTCCGCGCAGCATTTCCTTGTGCAGACCAAGAGAGACATCTGGAAGCATGTGCTGCTGCTGGCCAGGTGCATTATAGGGCCAAGCTACGTGCCGCCTGACTACATGTTTACAAAGCTTTGGAATGAAGTCATGGCCATGAAGAACGGCCCAGTCAGCACGCGCGACATCTTCCAGAAGATGCTGGGCTCACTGCTGCAGTTTGACAGTGTGCGGTCGTACTGGACGCAGGGGGCAGTCGTGTCCATTGACCACGTGCTGTACATGCACAACACCCCAAATCGCCAGTTCCTCACAAGCGCTGACCTGGTGCCAGCAACACCTGTATCCGACGGGTGCGTCATCTACAGAACCGTTCGCCGTGTTGCAGATGGCACCGTGGACGCGTCCTACAACCTGGTGCTGGCGGTGCCGTTCACCAACTTCCCTGGGCGGAGCCTTATCCGCGCCAACCTCAAAGTGGACGCAGGCGGAAAAATCAGTCGTTGGCGCCAGCAGGAGCCAGTCTCAAGCAAGTCCGTGGTTTTCACCGAAGCAGCGGCACCCTTCCAGTACCTGCTGATGAGCATGCTGCAGTCTACGGGTGGGCTGGTGGGCAGCAGCATCACACTTATCCCGCCACCGTCAAACCAGATTTTTTCAACCTTCAACACCGCCATGACCAGCCTGGCCACCAACACCACCTGGCAGACCGCCATTGACTGCCCGTCCACCAATCCAAACAGAACGTCGCCACTGTCGCTGCTGGTCACAGGCATCCGGAGTGCATCCATCCGGTGGGCTGGCATGGACCACGTGCTGCTGCTGGACCTTGACGTTGTCAACAGCACGCCCAACACTAACCTGCTGCAATTTACGGACCTGAACCCACCCAGGGTTCCAGTGGTGCCAGGGGATACAACCGTGGTGTATGTGAGCCGCTCGCTCCAGCAGGTGCTGCGCTTTGATCTCGAACTACGAGATGGTGTCCTGGCAAGCCCCCTCTTCACAGCACACCCGTGAGCGGGAACGTTACTACTTCTCGTCTTGCGGCGCCAGGCACAGCTTGATCTCACCCAGGGATGCAATCTGGTACCTGACAATCAGGGGGTAATCGTTCTTCAGGTACAGCTCCACCGTGTTGCACAGGTTGGTGCACTTGGTGAACAGGGTCAGGTACTTCAGACTGAAGATGCCCTGCACAATGTCAGGTGAGGTTTCCTTGGACACGTCGCACAGCACCGTCTCCTGTGAGCAGAAGTCGCCAATGCTGTTCAGAATCAGCTGGTTGCCAACGCTGCGGATCTCCACCTTGTCTGCAATGTTGTTCATGTCCCTGCAGATCTTTTGGAAGTCCGTTGACGGGAGCGTGATGACCACTGGGAAGGTCTCGGGCGGGATGACAATGTCGGTGGGGTCCATATCGAGCAGGTTGAGCGAGTACGTGGTGCGGGAGCCCTTGTCCGAGTTCTCGAAGGTGATGTGCAGCTTGCTCATGTCGTTTTCGTGCATGGTAACACTCAGCGTGTCGCCGGAATTGGCAGCCTTGATGATCTTGTGCAAGTTCATCATATTGACCCCCACAGACAGCTTCTGCCACCGCGGGTCCAGCTTGAACATCTCGAACTTGGACGCATGGAGGCGCATGTGCACAAGCAGCACGTGCGCATTGTCCGTGGTAATGACCTTGATGCCATCCTTGTCGAACTCAATCACCGTGTCCGTCAGGAGCTCCTTCAGGGCTTCCACAAGTGTCTTGATCGCGCTCGTCTGCACGGTGCAGATCTCGATCACCTTCGTTGCAGTCATGTTTAGCAGCTGTGCTGCATTGACCTCGGCAGCGAGCCCTTAAGCCCATTTTCGGCGGTGTGCACCAAAAATATACTTGAGGAGTGGGGCCAGCAGACTGCCGGCAAGGGGCACGTGCATGCCAGACACTTCAGACCTTACCCTCCAACGAAGCAGGGAGAATGCTGTGCGTTCCGCTGGATGAGTCGAACCCTCTGCACCAGAAGTGGATCCTGTTGCCCCAGCAGGAGCTGCTGCAGCGGCTGGAGCTTGCAGATGTGCTGTGCGACCGCATCCCCGAGCTGCTGAAGCTCGCCGAGCTGCTGCCAACGCAGGGCGACAGCATCATTGTGCGGGAGAAGGACACCCAGATCACGGCGCTGCTCGAGCAAATCAGCCTCCTGCAGACGCTGGTGCAATCACGCGAGAGCCTGCTGGGCCACAGCGTCCTCGGCAAGATGCACGAAATGCGCGAGGACCTGTTGGCAAAGGAGAAGGAGCTTGCACTGCTGAAGAGCAACAACGTGCTCAAGGGCAAGAGCCATGAGATGTTTGTGGCGGAGGTGATACGGAGCACCCTGTCAGACCATGACGTGGCTCACACCGGCAAGACCGCACACGAGGCAGACATCAGGGTGGTCCGCCCGGACGGCGGCGTCATTGTTGTGGAGTGCAAAGCAAAGGACCGTGTCTCCAAGATTGACATGGACAAGTTCGTGAGTGACCTGAACAGCATCTCGGCGGCCAGCAAGGTTGCAGGCGCCTGCTTCATCAGCTGCAAGTCCAAGGCCATTCCCCACAAGGGCAGCATCCGCCTGGACTTTTACAAGGCCATTCCGGTGCTGTACCTTGGTTATGAGGGCACGGAGGAGCTCCAGGCCAAGCTGCCGCCCATGCTGCACCTGCTGTCCGACATTGCCGGCTGCTGCGCCCGCTCTGCAAGCGAGGAGCTCACGGTGGTCAAGGGGCGCATTCAGCCGCTGGCCAAGCTGGCCAACAAGATGATGGGGCGCATTGCAAGCATCCGGGAGGAGCAGCTGGTGCAGCTGGCAAAGACCATGAGCGACATGGAGGCGGATGCCTCGAAGCTGTTGCTGAGTGCACAGGACCTCATCAAGTCGCTGTAAACTTTGGGTGTGCTGTGCTGTGCTGACGCTTTGGGTTCATTGCTGAATGGTGCTGCTGGTGATGTGCCAGCAGCCATACAGGACAAGAGCCAACAACAGGCAGAACAGGGACCCGGTGGAGGCAATGTACTGTTGTGTCAGGAATCTGTTTTTCTGGTCCCTGAAGTAAAAGTACCTTGCTACAACCACCCATGCAAAGAGCCCCAGGCTACCGCAGAGTGCAGCAAGTGACAGGAAGAGCAAGAGCACCATACATTGTGTAACAGCAAAAATTGAAGGAGGACTCTGCGCAGCTTGTGTGTCAAGCGCACCAAACACCTGCACAACGGGGCAACCACACCCTGCCGCCGGGCCCACAAGGGCCGCCATCTCCAGCAGCCCGTGCGGGGCACCTCGCCAGTGCAGGGCACCTCGCCAGTGCAGGGGCTGCAGCACGCAGCAGCTGTTCCACCACCCATGCCCCTTGTCCAGCGAGGTGTCCACAAGAGGCCTGCCGTGCGTTTTTTCGCTGACCATGTCAAGCATGTCAGGAGCCTTGATTGTGCGGGATCTCTTGGGCGATGACGACCTTCGGATTGCAGCCAACGCCATCTCAATCGACGCCGCCCACTGCAATGTCACGGCGGGACACGTGGCCCTTCGGAGCCAGTCGGATGTGTCCCTGGATGCTGCAGGCGCATTTGTTGTGCGTGCCCTATCCGGGCTCCAGGTAAACAGCAGCAGCAACGTCAGCATTCTGAGCATTACCAACAGCAGTGAAGGCAAGGCCTTGCTGCAGGCCCCATCTGGCATTGAGCTGGGGGCGCCACTCCACACCAGCCAGTCAAACATCATGGTTGACAACGTGCCCGTTGATGCATACGTGAGGGACATGATCATCAAGTCTCTGGCTGACCCAACCTTCGTGACCGGACTCAGGGCCATCATTGCTGCGCAGGTCCAAGAAATGCAGGGGGTAGCGTACGATTTGGACACGGTGGAGCCCAGCCCCATTGTCAACTGACGCAACGGGCGGTACGCATGGCCTCGTTCAACCAAAGGAAGTGCGCCAGGCAAAAAGGCTTGAGGCCGCTCGCTGCAATTGCAGTCAGGCACGATGTCTGTTTTCCAGACGCTGGCGTTCTTACTCCGGACGTACTGTTTCAAGAAAGGCTACTACAGGGATGCTGCGGTTGCCACAAAGCGGTATGTGGCTATGCTCAAACGCATGGGCCCTGCATTCGTCAAGTTTGGCCAGTTGTACGGCCTGTGGGGCACTGACCTTCCAGAGGAGGCCGTGGCACAGCTGCGCCAGCTGCAAGACCAGGTGACTGCAGAGGAAGATCCCTTGTACGTGCGTGCGTTGGTGGACACCAACGTCCGACTTGTGACGCCCGTGGTTCCGGTCGCCTCGGGCAGCGTGGCATCGGTGTTTCGGGGCACGTACCAGGGTCGACCGGTGGCAGTGAAGGTCAAACACAAGGGCATTGACGAGCATTTGGGCGCCACAATCAAGGCCATCAGTCTGTACAAGCGGGCACTAGCATGGGTAAAGCCCTTCGTACGTGCAGCCACCTCCTTGGACATGGAGCACATGCTCAACAGCTTCCAGGACAGCCTGCGGCAACAGCTGGACTTCCGCAATGAGCTACACAACGGAAGGCGGATGAAGGAGAACCTGGGGGACCAGTGTGTCGTCCCGCAATTTTACGAGGAGGTGTGCTCCAATGATGTGCTTGTCATGGACTGCGTGGCTCAACATTGTTAGGCTCGACCAGTTAGGCCACACCATGCACGAGGAGCGTGCTGCCCTCGTCGCCGAGTTCACAAGCGTCATGTTCCGTGCAGCCATACGGTACAAATTCTTCCACTCAGATGTGCACCTGGGCAACGTGTTTGCGGTGCGCAACCTGGCCACCGGCAAGCTGCAGCTGGGCATGTGCGACTTTGGCAGCTGTTACGAGCTGGACGCCGACTTGGCCAGGGGCATATTTGAAGTGTACATGACCATGTTCAGCAACGAGCACAGGAAGGCTGCTGAGATGCTGGTCAAGCGGTTTACACACAACGTCGCGCGGCCACAGATCCTGATTGACGAGGTCAGTGACCTGCTCGAACTGATTGTGAAGGAGGTCAATGGCACACCGTATCTGTCCCGCCTGTACCAACCGTTCGTTAGGAGTGGCGCGGTGCTCAAATACGAATACGTCTTGGTGAACACCTACTTCCTCATGTGCCACGCGCTGTGCCAGAAAGTCATGCCGGACGTTGTCTTGGTCAGGGAGATCAAGAAGGTCATGAAGAAGTGCCTGCTGGACGGCGAGCTAGCAGATTTCTTGTGATGACACGCGGCGGTTTGCAGTGATCATGCAACGCGAGTACAGGGCTTTGGTGCGCACAACGTACACGAAGGTGATTTTTTGCAGAGCCTGCTTTGCGACCACTTTTGCAAACGGGGCTATATCGCGCTCCATCCTGCTGGCATCAAACGTTGGCGGCACTTTCAGGACAAGCACGTGGCAGTGCTCCAGAGCGAGACAAACCAAGGCTTCCAAGGTGCACTCGTGGGTGCCGTCACCCACCAGTATCTTGGATGACTTGCGCTGGCGGTACCGTGGCCCGCCCCACGGTGGGTCCAGGTAAATCACATCATAGGCGGCAGGGGCAGGGGGCAGGGGGCCAAGCCGGCACGCAGTGCTAAGGCTGCGCAGGAACGTCACGATGCTGGCCTGGACAATCACGGTTGAGCAACGGATGTTAGCTGCCTTCTTGTACTCGTTGACGTTCATGGCAAGGTTGGCAAGGTTGTCCGGGCTGAGCTCTACAGACGTCAGCGACCTGACGCCGCCCTTGACCAGGAACACAACCGTGTCCCCGCCCTGGCCCGCAAAGCCCTCCAGAACACGACACATGTGCATGGGCTTCTGCAAGTACCGCACCGCCAGCTCATTCAGCTGAGTCAACATGGTGATGCTAGCGGGGTAGGGGGTCAGCGAGTATGCTCCCTCCATGTTGAGGCGCAAGTGCCGCTTGCATAGTCCGTCCACTGGCAGGAACCTCTCCTGTATAACGCTGTGTATGTACTCCATTCGTGAGCGCACCATCGTGCCATGGCATACACGCAGACGAAAGTCTCAAGTGCTTTCGGTCAGCGGGAAAACGGAAACGCAAAAGATCCCGACATACTTCACCACCATGTCAAGGCTGCTGCCATACTCTTCGGACCTTGCAGGCGCACCGCTGTCCGTCTTCAAGGACCCCTTCAAAGTCTTGCAGCCGTCCAAGAGTAACAACGGGTGGTACAGTGGCACGGTAGCCACAAACCAAGAGTATTGCGGTATTGAGGTGATCCCAGACGCGCATTTCCTGCAAACCAAGGTCCTGCAAACAACGCATGCCCCGCCAGGGGCGCTGCTGCAACCGGCGTCTGAATGGCGCCCAGGAAACCCATACAGCCCCCCGGTGCAAACGCTTGGAAGTGGCCTCAAATGCATGCTTCCTGCTTGAGGGTGCGTAATTGCCCGCGGTCATGCCATGCACCGGCCCTTGGCGCGACCAGAGCTGCCAGCAGCGCGCCGACGGGCGCTGGGCGCTTTTGGGGCGCTGCCTGAGTTGCCAGCACGGCGGCCACGGGTGCTTGGCGCTTTTGGGGTGGTGCGTGAGCGGCCAGCAGGGCGGCTACGGGCGCCCGCTGCTGCCCGTGTGCGGGCCACGCGGCCAGCACCACGTGTGCCTGAGGTTGACACCTGCCCGGCGCCAAGGGCGTTTGCCGTTCCAGCTGACCCTCTCTGTGATTGCTGCCGCTGAAGCCACTGTTGTAATTCGTCCGGGACGTCACCCAGGTTGGACCAGTATTGTTCCAGAAGCTCTGGGGCGTCCTGCATGACCTCCTCCTCACTCCGCCGGACACCTCCAGGCACACCGGTGTACGCCACCTGGTAAAAGCGCTTGAAATATCTCCCCTTGGCCTTCTCCTGTTCATGGCCAAGCACCTGCACCACTTTGAGGGGCCCAAGCCTTCCTAGCATTGCCCTGACCGCCGGTGGTACGGTCTCTTGCTGCGCCCAGTACGACTTGAACAGCGGGCATGCGTTTGCAACCACGCTTTCCTCGGAGACCCATGTGTTCCATTCAGGCAGCAGTCCTTCAAACGCCACATAATACATCCTCATACCGGACGTCTTGTCCTCGTGCCCTAGAACCTCGGCAATCGCGGCAGGCAGCGTGCGTGGCTGCGAGCCCGATGGGCCTGCTTCGCCAGCCGCACCGGCGCCAGCGCGTGCTTGGCCGCGTGTCACAACACCTGGCTGGTCCTGGCGCACCTGGTTGACATAGGCCTGGTCTGTGCGCGCGCCTGTGTTCTTTTCGATTGCACGATATGTACTTGCGCGCCGGCGTGCCGCCTCTGTCAGGCTCTCCTGGTCGCCCAGCACCTTGACCACCTTGCCAGGCGAGACACGCTGGAGCTCGTGGTACTTGAACGGCTCCACGTGCATTCGCCCCGGGTCGGAAATGGTCTGCACCTTGTACCGACGCGTGTCCTCCTTGGCCAGCACCTGCACAATGGCGCTTGAGAACGTGGGGCCTTGGCGCTTTGCAAGGTCGTCCTTTTTCCACCGGTAAAAGCGCACCCAGTCGTTGATCAGGGGGTACCGTGGCCCCAGGATGGCATCCGTGCGCTTGTTGTAGTCGGCGTTCCCTTGGCGCACAGCAGCCATGAGCTCTCTGCTGTCAAACACCTGCTCCGGCGTCCGCTGGAATCCATTGACTACAAGCGACCTGTGTATGCTGGTGTTGTAACCCTTGGCGATGCTGTTCAGGATCCCGGCATCCACGTCCACCGTGCCGTGTAGGTCCATCCACTTGGTCAGCTTACGTTTGAAGGTGAGGGTGAACCTGTCAATGATTCCGAGCTTGTCACCTCTTGTGTAGTGCTCGGTCTTCACCACGTGCGTGTGCAGCTCGTAGCCCAGGCTTGCCAGCAGGCTCCGGAAGCTCTGTTTGTTGAACTCGTCGTCGCCCATGATGCTCCGCTTGTCCTCCCCATACACAGGCTCCGTGAGGTCCCGATCGCCAACTTGCGCGTGGAAATGTTTGAAGGCAGCCTGGATGGACGCCATGGACTTGTTTTTCATGAACAGGACGAACGCATATCGGCTGAGGATGTGGATGACGGTCAGGGCGTACTTCTTCCCCTGTGCACGAGCTGCATCCTGACGAGAAGCGTAGTAGGTCAGCGGCAGCTCCATGACATCGATCTGGAAGCTGCCGTACGTGCCAGTGATGCGCAGAAAGCCCGATGGGTTACGGTGCTGCCTGTACATCTGCACAATGTCCGCGTGGGCGTAGAAGTTGCGTGCCTCCCCTGCCTGCACGTCGACCCCATTGCTTTTCGCCTTGACGTACAGCTTGTTCCTCCCTGTCAATCCTTGTTCCGGGTCTGTGTACAGGTCCACGACTGCCATTGACCTTCGGTTCGGTAAAAAAACCATGGTGTGGCCAGGTGGCCGTACCTTGGCGGCCTTCACTCGGTGGCCTCCCGCCCAACGGCGCTGCCTGGCCGTGCTGTCCCAACGGATCAGTCAAAGTCCACGACCACGCTGTTCACATGCTTCACCATTTGCTGGGGCCGGTCCGGCCACACGAGTGTGTAGTGGACTTTCTTTTCCCCATACTTCATGGCCTGGTTGGAAAAGACATAACACGAGTGCATCCGCAGTATCTGACGCAGCACTGTGATGCACTTCTTGATGCGCGAATCAGGCGGCACGCTGTCGTCAAGCAGGCCCTCCACGTACACCTTGTACTTACAGGGGATGTAGTAGAGCTTGAGCTCTGGGGCCAGGTCCTTTATGTTTTCGTGGACCTCCCGCATCCTGAGGTCGTCCTTGGTAAAGGTTGCCGGTGTGCTGATCCCGTCAATGCCGAACTTCCTGAGAAGCTTCTCTAAGAACGCAGCGTCCGGCACCCGTTTGAAGAAAAGGTGCTTCATTTCTTGAAAGGATTTCACAAAATCAATTAACACCTCAAAAATGACATAAGGCTTGAAGGTGCAAAAGGCCGTGTGGCACAGGTGACGTCGGGCACGCAGCCCAGCCATCACGCACGCCCCCCCCCGCCGGAAAGTAGACCTGAGGCTTGCCACGCAACCAGTCCACCCAAATACACAGCAAGTTGTACCTGGCCCGGCGCCACCATGAAGCGCGTCGTGATTATTGAAGGCAACATTGGGTCGGGCAAGTCCACCCTGCTGAAGCGGCTCAGTAACACCACCTCCGAGGGCTTTTCCCACGTGGTGGTGCAAGAGCCCGTGGACGAGTGGTTGGCATTCACGGACAATGCCGGGCAGAACATCCTGCAGTGCTTTTACAGCGATATGAAGGAGTACGCATTTGCGTTCCAGTCATACGTCCTCATCACACGCATCAACCGCATCCTGAAGGCGCTCCGGGACAACCCAAGCGCCGTTGTGTTCTGCGAGCGCTCGTTCCTCACCAACAAGAACATCTTCGCCCAGGGGCTGTTTGACGCCAAGATCATGTCCGAGATTGAGATGAAGGTGTTTGCTGCCCTGTTCGACACCATGACCACGTCCACAAACACGGTACACATCGACGGTGTGTTGTACATGCGAACGCTGCCGGACACGTGCATGGCGCGCATCGGCAGTCGGGGCCGTGCGGGCGAAGACAACATCTCCCCCAAGTACCTGAACGAGCTGCACCTGGCGCATGAAAAGTGGCTGTACCCGCCCGGCAACGACGTGTGCGTGCTGGACGGAGAACAGGATATGTCCAACGAGGCGTTCTGGGGCCATGCCATGGATGTTGTTCGCGCCTTTGTGCTGAGTCCGCCCCAGAGCGCCGCCGGCTCCCTGGTTCAGACGCGCTGAATGACGCTGTAATTGAAGCCCGACTGGGTGAGGAGTACCAGCAACGACACACAGCATACTGCAGCGAGCCCGACCGACGTTGTTGACCGTGGCCGAGTAGCGGCATCCGCCAACGATGGCCACCGCGTGTGGGTCATGCCGCGCAGGAGTGCAGTGGCCACGATGGCGGGCGACTTGCTAGCATGCTTGCGGATGAGGAAAGCGAGCAGGAGTAGGAGCACGCCAGCAAGGGTCCCGCTTACAATTAGCAGCACCCTGTTGTCTCTCCGGAAGGACTGGGCCACGTGTGTGCCGAGCTGTTGGGAGTCACCGGATCGTGATGCGAAAAAGCGGTTGGACTCCCGGACAAGCTCCGCAAACTGCCATGGCTCCACCTTGGCCGAGACGTCAGGGCTTGTGATGCGCTCCAACTCGTGCACGCGCCACTGGTCCACTGGCCTGTTTATGCTTTGGTGCTGAGCTGCAGACAGGCCAATGTAAACAGACAGGCACACCAGGATGAGAAAGTTGGTGAAAATGCCGTGGCCCCTCTCGTCAGTGCCATTGTCCCGCACGCTCTCAACCAGCTGCCTGGCACACTCGATGACCTGCTGCGGGTCCTTCTTATCACCGCCTTCTTCCCATAGCTTCGCCAGCCGCTCGTTGCACACATCGTATCGGCGCAGGTACACAGGAAAGAACGCAAAGGCGCTGATCAGCAGGACGATAAAGGTGCAAAGCACCGTTCCCATGGCATTCCACAGCCACGTCAGGCCTATCTCGTACCGCCGAAGGCGCCTGGGCGCCCCATACTGGGCAACATAGCCATTGTAGCTGCGGACAATCCTTGAGTACTCTTGCCACCAGTCCATGACGGTGGCCGTGGGGCTGACGGGCGTGGCCGACAGATCGACGACCGGCTCCTTAAGGCCTCCAAAGGCCCCGAGCAGCTCATCGTACTGGCCGTGCAGGTGTAGGAGGACGCGCGCGTGCAGCGTCGCCACATGGTGCCGGGCGTAGCGCTTCAAGTAGTAGGCGACGCCGTCCGCGTCCAGCTTCTGGGCCGACAGCTCGCCCATGAAGCGCCGTTTGGCGTTCATCATACCCGCCGACAAGGCAAAGACCGTGCAGCACACGGCCGTGACTGGAAAGTAGTTTGTCCAAGCCCAGAAGAGCGTCTGGGTAGCGAACTTCACCTTGGCCCTGGCGTATCCAGCAACACCAAGGGCAAGCACGCCTGCCAACACCGCCATGACGATCATGGCGACCTCTGCCTCCCTCCATGAGTTGTCCCCAAAGGCGGCCAGCACAAGCTCGGCGCGGTTCAGCACCACCAGCGGGAGCACGCGGAACGCCACTGCAGCAGGTGCATGGTTGGCAACATACTCGAGGATGCGGTCCATGTCCCACCCCTTCTCGAGGCCCGTGAGGAACTTTACGTCCGCCACGCTCAGCGCCAGGTCACTGTGCGCGCCTTCGTTGTACGTGTTGAGGTTGTGGCCAAAACTAGGGAGGGCGTTTTCTATTTTTTGCAAGATGCTGTTGTCCGACTCCGCGGGGTGGGCGCCGGTGCCAGCTGCTGGTGAAGCAACGCACGGCTTTGCGTTTGCAGCTTCCATTGCCATGGGCAGGGAACAGAAAACATGCCCGCGGCACGAACGACATTTTTCTCACCATACACAAAATGAGCGTCGTCGGCAGGGCTGTTTTTGGAACCCGCCAAAGCAAGGTCGCATCGGCCGGATACCTGGTCCTGCTGGTGGTGACCACGTTGTCCATCATCTACCAGAACTCTCAGGAGGAGCAGAAGTACCGGCTGAGCGGGCTTGAGATCTTCCTGATCTTCCTGCTGATCTCCATTGCATACATTGCGCAGATCTATAGCATAAATTGTATGGTGGTCGGCAATGCCAGTGGAACGGGCTGCAGTGTGTGGGCATGGATCAACAGCATTGTCGTCATTGTGGTGGCTGTTGCAGTGCTGCTGTCGCTCCTGTTCCGAGGCAGGACATACATGGCCATTCCAAGCATTACAGCGGCGCCAGCAGTGGACGTGGTGCCGGCGCAGAGCTGACACTGCACGTACGGCGGCGCCCCCCCATCCGCATAAGGGGCGGAAGGGGCTCGGGCCAAAGCCCCCAATCCTTCCATGTCCACACAGCATGGAATACGCAGCCCGGGCTCATGAGGCAAGACAGCACGCACAGGCCTTTTACCAATGTGCAAAAGCGACCGGGTCGTGCCTGAGAGAGTACGAGCGGCCGCGGGTTACACTGTGGCCAGAACCCCTGTGCATGGAGCTCTTCAAGGTGGCCCAAGCAGAGCAGTTGTTACAGGTGGTGCACGAGTCGGCCTGCCCGCACGTAACCATGAACAATTGGGTGGTGGCCACCTTGTGGAATGCGTGGTGCATGTCCAAAGAAGCGAACGCCAAGCTCAAGAAGCCTGTCCCGCTGCCACGGCAGTTCACCGCCATGCACCACGAGTGCCTCACCCGGACCTTCCAGAAGCTGCTGGCCGACATCAACAGCACCTACATCCCAGCCGGTGATCCCCGCACCCTGGCCAAAAGTACTGCCATCACCTATCTGCGGAGGGCGGCAAGCCTGACCCACGATTCCGTGGTTGGTCTGATGTCCAGGGTCAACAGTGACCTTGCAAAAAGCGTACGTACTCAGCCCACGTAGACCAGCTCCTCCAGGCGCCGAACGCACTTGGAAATGGTGACTTCCGACACACCGCACACGTGACCGATGTCCTTTTTGGACAGCGTGATTCCCTTCTGCAGGCACAGGAAGGCAATGCAGCCTGCCACTACGGAGGTGGGCGAGCAGCCGCGGAGCAGGTCGTTGGCCTCGATCTGCCTCACCAGCGCGCTGCACAGGTCCTGGACGTCGTTGGGCACGCTCAGCACCGAGCAGAAGCGCAGCACGAAGTGGCTGGGGGCCGAGGACTTGAGTCGCAGGTGCATGACCTCCTGGAAGCGCTTGCAGTTCCGCGTGATGATGTTGGGCTCGATGCCAAACATCTTGGCCACCTCCTTGGCGCTGCGCGGCACATTGTTGTTTTTGCAGGCAACGTAAATGCTTGACGCCAGCAGGCCGCACCGGTTCTCTCCGCGGGACATGCACTCCTCCGTCAGCTGCTTGTACAGGACCTTGGCGTCGTCGATGATCGACTGGCTGATGCCGCTGTTCACGGCCTTGACCGTCAGCTGCTCGATGGCGTGGTACAGGCTGCGCTCCCGGTACGGCATGGCGTTCCACATCTGGTACTTGCTGATCCGAGCCATGTCCTTGCTGTGCTTGGTGTTGGGCATCATACCCACAAACGTGCTCATGGAGCCTTCTGGCAGCAGCTCGTTGACGGGCATGCCGCAGCGTGAGGGGTCCTTCTGCTTGGCGTTCTCCGTGCCGCTGAAGGTCCGCCACTCCGCGCCCTGGTCAAGGAAGCGCCCAAACAGCGAGTTGCACTCCAGGCACACAAATGCGCAGTCCTGGGCGCCGACACGTGCAGACTTGCAGTGCGGGCACACCACCACGTCCTCCACTTCAGGCGGCCCGCCCGGGGCCAGCCTCTTACAGCCTGCCGGGCTGAAGCACTATGCCGACAGGAAGCTCGCGTTAGAGGGCGTTAGAGGGCGCTAGGAGCTCTGTAGCGCGAGCATAGCGCACTGGTAGCGCACTCCTAGCGCTGCGTAACGCTGGGTTAACGCGTCGTGAGAAAGCCAGCCCTGGGCGCGCTACACACCTTAGCGCGAACGG
>QAXN01001486.1:0-17660 GCA_004335795.1 Chlamydomonas sp. 3222
TTGAGACGCCCCCCGCCCCCCCCCCCCCCCACTCCCTGCCCCCCCCCCCCAGATCGGCGGCCAGCCCGCCATGGAGACCCTGCCCTGGTATCGTACGCTGCCTGCCGTACAGTGCCGTACAGCCTGCTTTGGTGCCCCTGAGCACCTTCACCCCCTGCCGCACTGCACCCTTAGGTTGGCGGCCAGCCTGCCATGGAGTGCCTGCCCCTGGTCATGGAGCCCGAGAGCCGCATGTACGCACACCCCGTGGTGGTGCTGGACTTCCAGTCGCTGTACCCGTCGCAGGTGCGTGGGCGGCCATGCATGGACACGTGGCACGTGGCGTGCCCGTAGCACGGGGCGCGTGGCGTAGCCCTGGCATGATGCGGCGGTGCGGCAACTCACAACTGCTGTTATCCATTGCGCAAGGGCGTGTGCATGGGTGCCCGGTCATGCTGTGATGGTCCTTTCCGCTTGGCTCGACCCCATCAGCTCCCCGTGTGCTGCGTTAACCTGGACCGCCCCCACTCCCATGGCCCCCTGCTTGCAGATCATCGCCTACAACATGTGCTACAGCACCTGCATCGGCCGCCCGCAGCACGCCAGGGCAGGTGAGCACGGCGGCTGTCGCGCAACCCCTTTGCCAGGGGTGCGGTTGCAAGCGCAACAGACTCGACACCACGCAATGCTTAATCTTCCTTGGGTGTGGGCTGTGGGTTCACGTCTGTCCCTGTTGGAAGCCGCCGCGCTGCCATTGCTTGCCACCGCCGCTCCTGTCTGCTATACTGCCTGTACCGCAGCTGGCCAGCCCGTACGGCTGGGCGTTACGCAGTACAGCTACCCCGTGGGTGCCGTACTGCCGACGCCGCGGCGGCACGGCCACGACGACGGCGGCGGCGACGCGGATGTAGTTGACGCTGACGGCGGCCGCAAAGCGGGCGGCGGCAGCGGCGGCGATTGTGTCGGCAGCCCAGGGGGTAGCGGAGACGGTGACGGAAGCGGGGACAGGAGCGGTGGTCACGACGGCGAAGCTGATCGGGGCGAGGGCGGTAACGGTGACGGTGGTGCAGATCCCTTGCCCCCCGGCACAGCCACCCCCGACCAGCTGATCATCACACCAAACGGCGTCGCCTACGTGCCGCCAGAGGTAGGTGCCAGGGGTTGAACCTGTGCTGCAGTCCCCCACGACAGCCTAATTTACACGCTTCCCTTGGAATCGATGTAGTGGGATGCAGGCCTACCTGTTGACCGTTCGGTGGCATGAACCTCGGCACTGCGGGTGTGAAAAGGAACACTGCCCACATGCACCACCTGTGTCTCCGCCTCCACCCCCACCGCTGTGCCAGGTGCGGCCGGGCGTGCTGCCGCGCATGCTGCGGGAGATCCTGGACACGCGTGTCATGATCAAGGGGGCCATGAAGAAGGTGGCGGCGGCCGACAAGGTACGGAACACCTCAATTGGGGAAGGGTGAGGGCTTGCGTGTGGGGCACTGATCAGCTGTAGATGACACCTTGGGTGTGGTCCCACGGGATCTGGTGCGGGATCTGGTGAATTTCCAGAGCGCAGAAGACCTGATCATGCCTATGTAAACCCACTCGGTACAGCGTAGTGCACTGCCCACCCACACCTTTTTTCCCTGGCCCCCAAGGTGCTGCTGCCGGTGCGCACCACTGCACGCCACTGTGGCCGCAAGGCCAACTTATGCTCCCAAACCGACCACAAGTTCTGCCGACCCACACTCATGCCCTGCCCACTTCAGGTGCTGCTGCGCGTGCTGAACGCCCGCCAGTTCGGCCTCAAGATGATTGCCAACGTGTCGTACGGCTACACCGCCGCGGGGTTCAGTGGGCGCCTGCCCTTCGCCGAGCTAGCAGACTCCATCGTGCAGAGCGGGCGACAGACGCTGGAGAACGCCATCGCACTGGTGCGCGGACTGCGTGTTGCCCAGGCGTGCCTAGGGGCTGAACTCTGCCTGCAGCGATAGGTCGTAGCTCAGCGTAGCTCTGCGCCCCTCCGTGCCGCGCCGCTGTCCCTTGCGGCTGCCCTGCTTAGAGGAATGTTGTTCATCGCGCATGCAGCCCCGACATCTACAACGGCTTATAGATGGCGGTGCTTGATGCCTAGACCTAGATGCCTGCCAGCGAACCCCTCTGTGTCACGCCTGAACCGTACGCCTGCCCTGCCCCTGTCGTACCGGTGCACTCCAGGTCGAGTCGCACCCCGAGTGGCGGGCGCGCGTGGTGTACGGTGACACCGACTCCATGTTCGTACTGCTGCCCGGCCGCAGCCGCCGGGAGGCGTTTCGCATCGGTGCGGAGATTGCGCGGGCCGTCACTGCCGCCAACCCGCCGCCCGTAACGCTCAAGATGGAGAAGGTGAGGACAGGCAACAGGGCAGTGCAACAGGAAAAAGAGCTGCCACATCATCCTCCCATACATGCATGCCGTTGTCCTTGCTCGACTTCTGCGTTGTTGCGGAGACGGACGGGGAGCGTGGGACGCGACCGTGGGCTGCAAACCTCCTTCCCCGTTTTATGCGCTCTGTGACAACATAGCGTGCTTCAGTGCTGAGCACCGCGCAATGCACATCCCTCTCCCAGGTGTACCACCCGTGCATCCTACAGACCAAGAAGCGGTACGTGGGCTTCATGTACGAGTCACCCACACAGGTGCGTGGGCACACGGATGGCCGAAGGCCGCATGTGCAGCAGTACGGCATGCTCGGCGTGGTGGGCTCCACATCCTGCTCACCACAGTGGGATCATCCAAGCCCGCATTTGTGCAGCATCCGTGGGCGCCTTGCAGCAACACCCCAGCACGCCTATCACATCTCCTGTCTCCGTCCCTCGTTGTCCTTGCTAGGCCTTCACACACGTGTGTCTCACCCCTCTGCGTGCAGTCCCAGCCCGCGTTCGACGCCAAGGGCATTGAGACGGTCCGGCGCGACTCGTGCCCCGCCGTGGCCAAGATGCTGGAGCACAGCATACGGCTGCTGTTTGGCAGCAAGGACCTCAGCCAGGTGGGGACGAGGGGAACGGGTCGTTAGGTCGTTAGCAGCGAGGGCCTCAGCCTGACCAGGACCTGTAGGGGCCAAGGCAGCAGAAGTACGCAGCAGGCGCCACCCCGTGCGACAAGGGGGAACCCCCTATGCGCAACATGCCTTGTGCAGTGGATGGTGCTGATCGCCCGTGTCCTTTCCCCCACCACCCAGGTCAAGGCCTACCTGCGCCGCCAGTGGACCAAGATCCTGGCCAACCGCGTGTCGGTGCAGGACTTTGTGTTCGCTAAGGAGGTCAGGTGAGCACGTCGGCCGCAGGCACGTGCGTATGTGCCACGTGCCAGGTGACACGTGTCAGGCGCCGGAACCGGCTGGAATCCGCTGACAAGCAGACAGATGGGTAAGGTCACATACGGCCGTGTCCGGGAAGTAGGTGACCGTGACCGCGAGACGATGGTGCTGAGTGGGCGGCTGGGAGCTCCTGCGCGCTGCTCCTGCTGAATGCTGTTCGCTATACTACCTTTGAAGAGGTGTGTGCTGTGCACCTTCTTTCCGTCCTCACCAGGCTGGGTACCTACAGCGCCAATGCCGCCACGGTGCCCCCCGCCGCGGTGGTGGCCACCAAGGCCCTAGCCGCAGACCCGCGGGCAGAGCCCAAGTTTGGGGAGCGCGTGCCGTACGTTGTCGTACATGGCGAGCCGGGTGGGTGCCGTACCGCACACACGGCGTTGAGCGTCCGCGACCCGGGACGCGCATCCTCAGCATCTGCAGTCCTCATACGTCGGGAATGCACGTGTCCTCTCCTGCATGGGCAAGAACACCTGGTGCATTCACTCATCCAACACTTGCACACGTGCCCCGTTTGCTGCTCCCGCCCAGGTGCCCGGCTGGTGGACATGGTGGTGTCCCCCCACGCGCTGGTGGAGAGCGGCGGGGCGCTGCGCCTCAACGGCCACTACTACATCAGCAGGCAGATCATTCCCGCGCTGGAGCGCGTGCTCAGCCTGGTGAGGGGCCCTTGAGTTTGAAGCAGCACCTTGCCACCAGTGTTTCTCACCGGTGCCGGCACCCCAATACGGCGCGCTGCTCCCGCCCGCAACCTGCATCTCCCTACCCGTTACCCGCTGCTCCCGCAACCGCTGCCTACACCTCCCTGCTCACAGCGCCCACTTGCCTGCACAGCTGCCCCTTGGCAGCCGTGTCCCCCAATCACCACCCCGCATGTCCCCGCACCCCGCCCGCCCTCCCCACCCGCCTGCTCCGTCCTCTCTGCCCCCCAGGTGGGCTGCCTTGCTTACCGCTAACCATCGTTCTCGCAAGCTAACCGTTACCGTTTCCGCTCCCGCACCGCGGTTGCCGCACCGCGGTTGCCGCACCGCGGTTACCCCCCAGGTTGGTGCTGACGTGGCGTCATGGTTCGTGGATATGCCCCGCCCCCAGCGCATGCTGCCCCAGAAGCGGCCGGCGGGGGCGCTGCCGCTGGGGGCGGCGCTGCGGGCTGCGGGCGCGCAGGGGCCGGGCGCGGGAGGGTCCGGAACCGGCGCAGGTGCGGGGCAGCAGACCATGTGCACTACCACTGTACTAGTGTATTGTGCAAGTCGGGGATACGCGTGAAGCTGGAAGTACCGTAACAGTGCGCATCGGAGGAGCAAGCCGGGGGTGCCAATCGGGAGTTGGGGCACGAAGCTGAGGTCGTACGAAGACGGATTACGCGTTCTACGCGAGGAAATCGAGAGGGGGATTGCATATCAGGACACAGCACGGAAAGATATCACGCACAACAGCTCCCTCTGTATCACATACCCGAATGATGCTTTTATCGACTTCAAGTGAGCTGCAGCATCTTTGCCATGCCTTCCCTTGAGGCGTGACCCGCTCTGTGCCCACCTTGCTCCTGCTTATCTGCTCCCTCGCCGTGTCCCCCAGGCGCCGGCGCTCTGAGCGGCACCATCGACCGCTTCTACCTGTCCCGCCACTGCGCCGTGTGCGACGAGCTGACACGTGCCGCCGAGCCCCTGTGCGAGGCATGCAGGTGGGCGGGGGCGTGGAAACGGTGCTGCCATGCTTTGCGGCAAACCGACTGCGGCGCTGTCCATCAGGCCTTCTTGCCTTGGCCGGCGCTGGCTCTGTGTGTTGGGCACGCCCCTCACATGGCTTGCCTACTACGGCGGTCTGTTGCCACCTGCTTCGCCTTGGCCCAGGTTGTGCACCTTCGCATGCTGCTGCTCGCTCGCTTCAGACCTTGCAAGCGCCGCGCTTCCGCCCCACCCGTTTCATAGTTTCCCTGACATGTCCTACTCCGTCCATCACAACCTGCCGTACACTGCCGTACACAGGCGTGACCCGCAGTCCTCCATGGCGCTGCTGGCGGCCCGCGTGGGTCGGCTGGAGCGGCAGCACGCGCAGCTGGTGCGGCTGTGCCTGCACTGCGGAGGAGGGGGCGGACGGGTGGTGCCGCACGGTGTGGGGCTGGGGCCAGGGCCAGGAGGTGGTGGTAGTGGTGGTGGTGGTGGTGGTGGTGGTGCTGGCGCTCCTGGTGGTGGTGGGAGGGGAGCCGGTGGCAGGGGCGGCAGGGGGCAGGGAGCAGGTGCAGGAGGGGCTCCTGCGTGCGTGGTGAACGGGTACAATGCGGGGTGCGGGGGCGTGGTGTGCGACAGCTTGGACTGCGGTGTGTATTACGAGCGGAGGAAGGTGGCGGGGGAGCTGGCGGCGCTGGGTGGCCTGCTGGGCAGCGTGGGGGCGCTGTGGCCTGACGAGGAGTGAGCCCAGGGGCGAGGGGCGGGGGCGTGTGTGGGTACCGACGCGTGGTGCGCGGGGCTCCCGCCGCTCTGGGAAAGACGTAATCTGGCTGGCAGGTGCGAGACGCGAAGCGCCTTATGCCAGTTTTTGGTGCCGATGCTGGCTTCTCCCGCTTATGATGGCATTTGCATGGCTGCTTCTGGCTCCTTGTCCACAACGTGATGTCAACCTGTGACTGCATAAATTGTTTGACACCAGTTACCGTATTATCAAACTTCTGTATCGAGCGTGCCTTGCATCACTTCTTGTGACGCAGACAAGCGTACTCGTGCCCTGCTCCTCAGGCTCCTCTGCCCCTTACCCCGCAACACCAACCCTACGGATGTCTCCTAACCTTTAAAGTGAGAACGTCTAACCCACGTTGCTTACGTGCAGGGCACGCGGCGCACGGCCCAGACGCCTGGGAAATAAAGCACCGGGAAGCACACTACACACTAGGGAAGCTATGGACAGCAGGAAAACGGTTCCTGAGGCCATGCATGCCACCAACAGCGCACCTGCCGCCCGAGCTGCGTCAGTGCATCATATCACTTCTAACTCCAGATGACGTGTTCTTTGGCTTGAGGCTCAGCTGCAAAGTGGAGAGTCTGTACTACCGCGAGCCAGCAGTGCACTGCACCGCACCCCCACTCAGCCAGCCGCTGCCCGGCCATGTCGTGGATACTGCCTGCTGGTGTCTGGAGGGCGCTCAGGCTGCCATCAAGCAGCTTTCACCAAAAGCTCATGATGCTCAGCACGGCGGCCTCCAGCGGCTGCGAAGCCAACGCGGAGCTCGCATGGCAGCTGCTGCAGCCGCACGTGTTCCCAGAGCTGCTGCGCACCGAGTGCTACCAGAAACACATGCGCGACCTGTACGTACGTCAGCGGCCAGACCTGGATTCCGCGGCCGTGTCATCTTGCCTGTCGCACATGTTGCCCTCCCTGGCGCAGCGCTGCCCCGGGCTGCTCAACCCGGGGCACACCATGGAGGCGGCGGCGCGGCAGTGCGACCTGGCGGGGCTGCAGACGGCGTGGGAGGCGGTGGGGCAGCGGCTGCAGAGCTTCATCCAGGAGGGGCGCGAGACGGCACAGGGCACATGGCAGCGCATGGCGTGTGCAGCTGCCGGGGTCGGAAACTTCCGACGCCGTAGTAAAACTAGGCTGGATGTTACACCAGGCTGGGCGTTACCGCCGGACGGTGTTGCACGCAGACGTGTGCGGCGCCGCGGCCGCCTCGCTCGGGCGACCTGGTCCGGCTGGCCTGGATGCGTGACCGCGGCTTTCCGTGGGGGACTTTTGCGGGACTGGTGGCGGTGGTGTGTCATGCGGGCCTTGGCTTCCTGCAGCAGCTGGAGCAGGAGGGGGGCTACCTGCCGTCCGCGGAGGATGCGGACATGGGCAAGCGAGGTGGTGGTGGCCGCCGCCGCCGCCTTGCTGCGCGACGGCGTGGGCAAGCTGCAGTGGCTGGCGGGCCGGGGGTCGGTCTTTGGCAGTACGCCAGCGCTGCATACGGCAGCGGGGTGCGGCAGCATGGAAGCGGTGCAGCTGTCGGCGGGGCAGCAAGGGCAGGATCCTGCCGGGGATGCGGGCGGGGCGGCCACCATCCTCACGCCTGCAATCAGCTCTGGCAGCGTCCCAGTGGTCACGTGGCTGCGGCAGGCAGGCAGGCAGGCCAGCGCTGCTTTGAGTTTGCCTTTTGGCGGGGCGACCTGCCCATGGTGCGGTGGCTGCTGCAGGCAGGCTGCCCTCGGGAGCAGCATAACAGCCTCTTGACAGCTGTGGAGTTGTGGCCGTGCCACAAGCCTGCCGACAGTTTCCAGCTGGTGAAGGCGCTGAGGCTGCTGGTAGCGGCGGGGTGGCCTGCAGGGTGGGGCTGCCTGACCGAGGCGGCGAAGACCCAGGCCTGCGCGGTCCTGGTCGCTCTCTGGAAGCTGCTTACCGCAGCCGCCCTGCACGCGTACGACGCTATCCGGGACCTGTACGACGCCAGCTGCTAGGCCGCCTTTGCGGGCTGCAAGGCGACTCAGGAGGCGCTGGCCGGGACAGGCATGTGCGAGGGCCACAGCGGATTGGTCCAGGCCGGGATGTACGCCAACGCTGCTGGACATGGCGACAGGTCCACACTGGAGTGCCTGGTGCGGCTGGGGATTCCGCGGGGGGAGGGAGCTCTGCTGGCAGCCGTGGAGCGGGGGGCGCCCCTGGCTGCCCTGCGGTGGCTGGTGGCGCAGGGGGCGCCAAGTGGTGGCGCGGAGGAGGCGCTGCAGGGGTTGCCACCTCGGCGGCGTGGGGAGGTGGAAGCGTGGCTGCTGGGGCTGGCGGGGCCGTCACGGCTCACGGGGGCTGTGAGGAGGGTGCGTGGGCGGCGGCGGGGCAAAGCAAGGGCAGAGGTGGTGTGGGCGAAGGGCAAGGGCGTGGGAACACTGCATGGGAGGACCTGTGTGTCGCGAGCAGGCTCCTACGGTACCGTATCTGAGCAAGTCGAAATCCAACATGCGTGGTGCCAATGCTCCGCAGGCGGGTGCCAGTTTAATAGTGTTGGGCAGAATCCGCAGCCACGTGTGGGTGTAAGCGTCGCCGGTGTGTTATGCTACATTACAAGTATGAACGAGATCGGGTCGCCACCTGAGGATGTCGACTATGCCGGGAGCACCGTGGGGTACTGGTGGTGTTGGAGGCAGTGAGAGCCCTTCTTGCCACCTGGAGTGTGGTGAAGGACCCGTCGTCGCCACACTGAAGCGGGGATTGCAGGCTTTTGCCTGTGTGTTGCAAACACGTGCATGGTCTGTGGTCGCTTTGTATCCCCGTGGTGGTTTGCCTTGGTGCAAATACGAGCATGCGACACGGCTCCGCACGGCCGCGTTGTCACGGCTCAAGCAAGCCGACAGCTACTACGCAGCCACGCAGCCAGCTGAAAGTAGGAACTTATACAAGCTGTGCATTGTGCCAGGCTTGCGCTGCGCGGTGCGCCAGAACGACACAAATTGTGTTGGTACAGTACATACTTCGTGACGTACGAGGCGGCAGTCAAAGTCCTCCCCCTAGAGTACTACTGAAGTGAAAATTGCCAGAATCTGTGCAATTTGGTGCACCGCCAGCTTTGCCCATGTGCGCCCCGGTGGTCAGGGACGCTAAAACTGCAAAACACTGTGTCGTACCCAACCCTTTAAGAGCAACAAACCTCTGACATTCGGCCGGCTTGATGCGTCAAGGACACTGACAAGACTACTCAAAGAAAAAGTCGTTGCCCCCTATAATAAGTCCCCTGCAGGTTTTGGACCTCCGCACTTCCGCACGCACGGGAACCCTATAACGCGTGACTGCTCTTGCATAGATATACTGAGCTATTTCGGGGATAGAGTCATAGCGGCGCGTCAGGGTCCCTGTGGCAGCAATAATGGTCCGCAGTTTGGGGATGGCCGCTGGTCTTGTCGGACAGGCGTGAGCAGAAAGCATCAGTGGCTTGCCGCTCACCTTATTTGACAGCAAGGTATAAGTCATGGTGAAGAACCGGCACAAGGCGGGACGTGGCTCTACTCCTGGACGACGGAAGCCCAGTGGCGAGGAGGAGAGTTTCAGTGGGCCCCTTGACGATGGAGGCTCAGAAAGTGATGGCCCTGAAAATGTGGGCAGCACGCAACCCAATTTGGACCTGGACTCCTTGCGCAAGGTATGCAATTACATAAGTTGGCACGCTATCGCCCATGGCATCCATTGGATGCATAGTGTAGATCGTCAGGTTAAAGCGGGTAGTCAAGAAGTGCTGTTGGTGCTGGTGAACGGATGCTGGGATGTCGTTGAGTGCCTGCAGACCCAGCCGGTCGAGCATCCGGATAGCATTTTGCCTTTCCGCGCGTCTAGGCAGAGACTGGCAGCCATGTCTGCCGCGGTCTGTCAGAGACGGTTGCTTGTTGCCAACATGGACACAAGCACCTTTCTGTCGCGTCAAAGCCGAGCGCCACTGCCTTTCCTGCGCCTGCACTCTGTCCGAAAGCCTCCACAGCCGTATTGATCGTGCCTTGGGTATTGCAGCACACTCCGGGCCCTAACTGAAAGTGTGAAGCCGTGAAGACGGGGAGGTGGCACCGGCCCTGTGTTCGCCGCCCGCAGCAGCATACAGCTGCATCCTGTTTCTCAACTGTGTTCAACTGCTCGCTGCACACTAGTTACATGTGTGCTTCAAGTCTAGCGCCTCCGCTCCGCCCTGACACCCAGTATCATTGTCTGTGGTTCCGTCATGCAGGTCTTTCACCTGCCCTGCGTGGATGCAGCAACAGCGCTAGGCGTGGCGCACAGCAAACTGAAGCGGCGATGCCACAAGCTGAAAATTGCGCGCTGGCCCCAGCGCAAGCTCGCCTCCCTTGTGTTTCTCCGGGATGCATTGCCCAATGACACGCGGCTGACGGAGGCGCAAAGAGAGGTGAGGGGTGGCAGTGGTGTGCTTGGGGCAAGGCTAGCGGGGAAGCCGATCCGTTGGTGTGCGGAATGGTGGTGAGGCTCGTGGCATGCGTGTGGGACCCATGCGGTCAAACAGAGCAGTCGATTGGGATGTCAACAGCTGCCCAAGGGCGTTGCTCACCAGGGATCATGGCAGCCGTTGCAGCGCATATCTTGAAACGCGTCGTTCCTCCAGAGCCCTCATTTGGCGTGTAGCCCTCTAAAGAAGTTAAAACCGTACAAACGTCGTTCCGCAGTACATCCGCAACAAGATTGACGAGGAGTACGGCAAGGTGATGATGGACCCCAACCACCCGCTGGACAAGGAGCTGGAGCAGCTGCGCAAGTGCGTGGTGACGGGAGGGCGGGGGGCCACAGGGCCGCGAGGCGGCAGGGCACGTGCCACATGCTCGGCCAAAGGCGTCCAGCCGTGTGCGTTTGCGTTTCGCCTCCTGCTTTGTAGCAGCCACACCGAAGGCGTACTACTTTACTTACGTACTGCTGTCTGCTCGTGCTGGGCAACAACTGCGGGTCACCTGCATGCGCCTGAGATGCTCCGCTTGAAGTCCGCCCGGTTGCCCTGAGCCGTCCGTATATGGTAGGAGCGGCTACCACACGCCGGCATCGCTTTCTTTGCTCTCAGCAACGAAGCGGCTTTGTTTTCCTGGCCCCACAGGTCCAACTACAAGCTCAACTACAACCGTAAGCTCAAAGGCGCAGCGCAGACCGCCAAACAGGTCGCCGCTGGCAGCTGGGAGCCGCCCACGCGCAGCAGCGGCCGCAACGCCACCGGCGGCATATCCCTCGGCGGCGGCGGCGGCGGCGGCAGCAACACCGACGGTGGCGGCGCGGCCCGGGTGGGGGGCAGTGGCGGTGGCGGCGCTGGCCATGTGCGGCGGTTGCTCCCAGGGCTGATGCTGGCGCCGTCAGGGTCAGGCTCTGGGCCGGACAGCACGCCAGCGGATTCCCCGCCCTGGGAGGCGGAGGAGGGCGCGGCGGGCATGCAGTTGCCGTACTTGGGTAGCACTTTCAGCGGCTCAGCGCAGCAGGGGCATGGCATGGGCCCTGGCCCGGGCATGGGCACGGGGCTGGGCATGGAAGGGGGGCTGCTGAACGCGGCGAGCGAGCCGCTGCCGTCGTCTGCCGGCGTGGCCAGCCCCCCAGGACCTCTGCAGAAGCGGCTGGGCTCGACGCACGCACCCCCCGGGCGGAGGTCCTCCCTGGAGCGCGCTGCGCTGCTGTCCGTGATCGCGGACGGCAAGGTGAGCAAGCAGGCGTCGAGGCGGCAGAGCGGCAGCGGCAGCGGCAGCGCGACGCCGCGGCAGGGCACCCCGCCGGTGCTGGCGGGGCTAGGCGGAGGCGACGGCGTCGGCATGGGCGGGATGGGTGCGGGCATGGGGCGCACGGGCAGCGGCCCCGGGTCTCCTCGGCTGCGGCCGGGGTCGTCCGGCGGCCCGCCGCTCTCCCCGCGTCAGGGCCGGGGCCGCCCAGGGCTCGGGGGCGGCGGTGGCGGCGCCGCTGGCGGCGGCATGGGGCTGCACGCCATGCACCGCGACGGCGGGGGTATGCTGGACGGCTGGGGCAGCGGACCAGCCGGGGCCGCGGGTGGAGCTTGTGGCATGGGCCCAAGCGGGCAGCAGCTGCACCAGCAGGACGCGTGGGGCAGCGCACCTCTGGCGGCAGACGGCCGGCCACACAGCCCCGCCGGTGCGCCACCCCACGGCTTGGGCCTTGGGGCGGGGACAGCACACGCGCTGGGCAGGCACCTGTCCTCTGGCACCCACACGGATCAGGGCAGGTGGCCCGCGGGCCAGTTGCAGCCGCCGCGCAGCAGCAGCCTGGCGACAGGCCTGGGCGTGGAGGACCGCCTTGGGGGCGGGGCCTCGCTAGCAGGCGGGCCCGGCGGCGGCGTCGGGGGCCTGGGCGGGCCCAGCGGCAGCGGCAGCGGCGGCCTGGGGGGACCGCGGCCGGACGGCGCGGCGGGCATGCTGGGCTCGCTGCTATCTGACATGGATGCCGGTGTGGGACTGATGGGCGGTATGGACGTGGGCGCGAACGCTGTCAAGTCCGTGCCCCCCGGGGGCATGTCGCTTGGCGAAGACAGGCTGAGCGCGGAGGAGCTGGCGCTGCTGGGCATACAGGTAGGTACAGAGCTGGTGTGGGTTAGGGGCGGGGTGTGGGTTAACGGACCGTTGGTGCTGTACCTGTTCCTGGTCGTTGCGGCGGCGCTGGGCATACAGATGGGTAACCGCGAAGCGGCAAAGTGGCAAACGCAAGCAGATAGCCTGGCCCAGTTAGCAGAGAGCCTGCATACAGGTGGGAGGGGGGGGCGGAGGGACTGGTGTGTTCGGCGGCGATTGGTAGGACGAGGGAGGGGGGGGTAGCGCCAGGACGCGGACAATCATTAGGGGACGACGTTGCCGCACGCTTGTCCGTGGTACTTGGCAACGTGTAGTCGCCGTGTGCTTGTTCCCCAGCCCCTGCCGTCCGCTTACCCACGTACCCTGAGTCGCATCCCGCCATCGCGCTGCAGGGCAACGACCGCGACCTGCTGCTACTAGAGGAGAGCGCCCTTGACTCCAGCTCCGCCCTGATGGACCCCCTGCTCGAGTCTCTGCTGGGCCCCGGGGCCTCCGATAACCTCACGCTTCCCACCCGCACGAGCGCCCCGCTGCTGGGCGCACGGCACCCAGCCCTCACTGCAGCAGCAGCAGCAGCAGCAGCAGCAGCAGCAGCAACTGATGCAGCAAGGCCACCACGGCTTTGGGCAGGGCCTGGGGCATGGCGCTCACTTCCGCCGGACGTCGGATGCCATGGATGGGAGCCTAGGAGGCATGCGGGGCATGGGCAGCGGCGTGCAAGGACAGGGCGGACTTGGCGGGCTGCAGCACAACCCACACCACCAGCTGCAGCAGCGGCAGCACCGGCTGTCGAGCATGACCGGCGGGGGGCAGCTGCCCCAACGGGCGAGCAGGTTCGCCAGCCAGGAGCCCATCGGCGCGGGCGCGGCGCGCAGCCGCCTGTCCAGCGACGGCGGGCTGTACAACGGCGGCGGCGGCAGCGGCAGCGGCGGTGGCAACATGTCGTACGAGGACATAATGGTGCCCACTGGCGGCGTCGGGGCCGGCGGCAACCGTACCGCCCCTGGGGAAGGCGGGGGCGGGTACGACGGGGTCATGGGGGGCAGCATGGGAGGGCAGATGAGGCAGCACCAGCACCAGCAACAGCACCAGCAGGCGCTTGGGGAGGAGCCGTTGGGGTTGCGCCTAGGTAGGACGGACGGCGGTATGGTAGGAGGTTCCGGCAGCGGTGGCGGTGGAGGCGGCTTGATGAGCCAACGGTACGCTGCGTTTCTGCAGGAGGAGGGCCGCCGCTCTGCCCCGGGGCAGCTGACCTTGCCTGGATGGGATGAGGCGCTGGCGCAGGGGCAGGGGGCCGGCCTGGGTGGAGGCAGGTGGGGTGCTGGCGACGACATGGGGCTGGGCCGACAGCCCCGGCATCCGCAGCCCGCACACGTGTCTGGGCCCGGGTCCCTGGAGCCAGTGCCTGAGACCACGCTGCTTGGGGCCCACGGTCCGGCCCGGCCGCGACAGCATGGCATGGGTGGCGGTGCCCTGAGCGACTTCACCCTGCCGGGTGCTGGGGGTGGCGGCGGCGGGCTCAGCCGGGCAGGGTACGACAGCGCGCCGTACAGCCCGCACCAGCCTGGCGCGCAGTACAGCCCACACCACCACAACCAGCAGCAGCAACACCGTACCGGGCTAGGGCTGGGGCATGATGCGATGCGTCTGGGGGCCGCTGGGGACGGCAGGGGCGTGGGGTTGGGTGCCGTGGGGCAGCAGGATGCGGGAGGTCTGCTGTCGGAACTTGGTCCGAGCCTCCAGCCGGGCCGATCAGCGTCCAGCAGCATGTTGCTGCCTCTGCGGGGCGGCAGCAGCGCTGGCCTGCTGGCGCACAGCCGCAGCATGGGGCGCAGCGCCACAGGCTTGAACGGAGGCGGGCTCGAACCTGCGTTGGGCAGCGGGCTACCGTCTGACTGGGGCCGTCACCAGCACCAGCCGGCATTGCTGCCTGAGGATGGCCCCAGTGGGCTGCAGCTGTTCAGCCGGCAAGAGCAGGAGGCTGCACGGGAGCAGCTGGCGCGGGCGATGCAGCGGAACACGGTGCAGGGGCTGGGGAGGAGCGGCTCGAGCGGACATGGCCTGCAGTCGGCAGGAGGGGGCTTTGGGGACGGCAGCAGCGGCGTGCCAGAGCGGCAGCACCACCTGATGCAGGGGATGTCCTCCGGCGGGCATCCGCAGCAGCCGCAGCGGGGGCCGGCGCCGTCGCCAGATGCGTTGCCGTCGATGCAGGGCCGGCGGCTGCGCAGCGATGGGCAGGGCCAGCAGGGCGGCGGGCATGGGGTAGCTGGGGGTGGGGGTGGGGGCGGTGGCGGGGGCGGCGTTGCAGGGCCCCTGCGCGGGATCTCCATTGACATGGCCGCCATTCTGGATGAGCTGGGCTACCAGCAGAACCAGAACCATCACCAACACAACCAACACCAGCAGCAGCCACCGCGCGACATGGCTCCCCCAGGCGGGCACAGGCACGGCTTGGATGGCCCCATGCACATGGCGCGGGTAAGCACACACGGCTTGTCCCGGTGGTGGGAGCCAGAAACTAACGACGTACTTCGCAGACAAAGGCGGGATGGCTGCTGGTCACTGTGTGGGACCGGGGCCGCTGTCCGCGACGCCCATCGGTGCCATATGTTGGCTCATCAGGAGCACACGTGCACATGCTGCATTGCGCTACGGCGTGGGGTCCCTAGCCTTGCCCCTCACAACCGCTGCCACCATGTTCGCGTGAGCCGCGCGCGTCAGAGCCCCCGAGCAGGCTTCCCTTCACACCGCGTTCCTCCGCTTACTCCACCACCCTGTCACCCGCTCATCACCTTTCGATCCTGCGTTCCTTGCCCCTCTTGTCCCTCCGACACGCAGGGGAACGGCGGCGGCGGCCTGGGCGGTCTCGGCGGCCCGCCGGGTGCGGGCGCACACCACGGCCAAGGCCACCACGGCGCTGGCGGCCCCAGCGGCAGCGTGCTGAGCAGTCTCGACATGCCCAGTGGCCACCTGCTGGACTCCCTTGACGCGCAGATAGCCGACATTGACAGCTTTGTGGAGCGGAACATGGACCTGCTGCGGCGCAACTCGGGGGCGTTCGGGTCGTTCACGGAGGGCGGTGCGTCGTTCTCGCTGTCGGGCCTGGGCGCTATGGACGTGGAGGCGATGCGGGAAAACCTGAAGAGGGAGCTGAGGCAGGGCTCGGCGGAGCAGTTTGAGGACATGTTCCGGCACCTGGCGGGCAGGGACATAATGTAAGGGAGATGACGAATGTGGCCGGGGGCGAAACGGTGGGGTTGTGTAGGCACCTGGCGGGCAGGGGCACGATGTAAGGGAGATGACGAATGGGGCCGGGGGCAAAACGGTGGGGTTGTGCAGCGCGGGGGCGGGCGGGGTTACCCCAGGCAGTGCGGTCCTGGGTGGCATCAGTCATGCGGGAGGCGAGAAGACGCGGGAGGTCGAAGCATGGTATTGGTGCATTGCTCATGGTAAGAGGCAAGTAGGGGATGTGCAGCGCTGCGGTACTGTACCTGCTTTGGACGTCCTATAGGCTGCGCACGCTGCAGTGTACATATCACAGGCAGGAGAGGCTTTGCGGATTAAGTTTGGTGAACCTTAGGCCACCTGGTCTGAGCACAGGAGCCTGGAGGCATGGCAGAAGGAGCATTCTGAGGACCACCTATTTATTCAAAGGGTGGTGTTTCTTACGTTGGGTTTGGAGGTTGGTACAGCGTCACGACCGCCGTTGTACCAGTGCCACCTGTGCACGTGGCTCTGGGTACGCGTGTTACTATGGGTGGCTGGCTAGTGAAAATGCTCGAGCGGCTGGCTTATCAAACAGATGCAAGCTGATGAAGCGGGGGGAAAAGCTACAGCTGCGCACTGGGTGCTTTGGATTTGGTGTACTGAATGCTGTTCGGACCGACGGGGAACTCTCCATGATAGGCGGCGTTGTCTGGTGCCGCCTACGGAGGGGGCTTCATGTGCCGCGTGGCATGCCACGTGTCGTGCAGCACGAGGCGCCAGGGCCTGCACGTGCTCTTGGCCAACTACGCGTTTGCAAAGGAAGCACTTGTGATACAGATGGCATGACCTAGCTGCTGACTCGCTGACGGCGCTGCCAGGTATGGCTTGGTGGGTTTTACGTTTGGCTTCTAGGTCTGCAGGCGGTGGGGCGCACACGTTGCCTGACATGCACATGCATGCAACGGCAACCACTGGGCGCCTTGCCTGTAAAAGCAGGATTGTCTGCGTCTTGACTGTTCGCGTGCAGGTGGAGGCTAATACGCATTGCGCGCCTTGTGTTGTCTGTGTGGTTCACCGGTACGTGGTTATGGTACGTGTTCCTGTTGCGCAACGCGGTGCTGGAAGGTTGTTGTACGCAGACAAGTTGTTGCTACAGTGCCAAGCAATCCAATCGCTGTTCTGTATGTTGCTGGTGTACAGCAGAGCTGAAAGCGGCGGGAGGGCAGTGGCGCTGCGGTCCGGCGGACTCGTGAGGCTGAGGCTGCTGCCTGGTGTGGGCCCGCGCTCGTGTGATGCGCAGGGGAATCTCCCCTACGCCGTTGGCCGTGGGCATGGACGGCTGGCCGATAGCGTGGCGGTTGAAACCAGGGGAGCTCCCCTTGTTGAAACAGGCCATCATGCGTGTCTCAAAGGTACACAAATGATGAAGTAAAAGTAGCTGCCTGGGCAAGGGGTGCTGGGGACCAGGGGAGCTCCCCTGCTCTAGACCGGTTGGACTGAAGTTGGATGCCAAGGCGTGCCGCCTGTGTAAGGCCACATGCCTGGTTTGCATGCGAGTTCCACGAGTCATAATGCATCATACCGTAAAGGATAGAGAATTTGCTGATACGACCGCAACAAATGTGTGTAAGGCAGTGGGGGTTCCTCTCGGCTCCATGCAGGGGTTCCGTGGCCCTGTGTGCGTGGTTCTGGGAATGCGTGGCCCTGTGTGCGTGGTTCTGGGAATGCGAGGCACGAGCATCGGCCACGACGGCCAGTCGGTTGATTCAATGGATCAATTAGCTCTTCTGGCACGCCAAAGACGGCTTACGCTATGATTCATGTGCTTGACAAGATAATCCGTACACTCGACTCGCTGTCAGTCATCCAGTGAAGGGCGGCGCAGTCAAGGCCCTGCACAGATAGCCAAGCCCCTGTGGCCTTTCCACGAAGTTCAAAACAAGATAGGGCAGTAAAGTCAAGGATGGTGTGCAGGCCACGCATGCCATACCTGGCCTGACCTTGCTCGCCGTGCGTGCACTGTGCCTCCTCAGGAGGCTTCTCCAAGCTGCACTCACACCAAGCACCGCCTCTCTAGCAACAGCCGATGCCGTTGTTAAGGAGCCCCTCTGTCGCCAACTGTC
>QAXN01001493.1:0-17604 GCA_004335795.1 Chlamydomonas sp. 3222
GGGGATGCGGCCATAGCTCTGACGTAGTGCGCTGTGCTGTTGCTTTGTGCAGTAGAAATCGCACATGCCATCTTTACGAAGGCCGCAGCTCTCGGTACTCTCACCGGTTAATCCTAGTTTGCTGTTATAGAACTCTGCGGCACTGTCAGACCCCGTCGATCAGGTACACTGTGGGCCCTTCTGCCCTCCCCCGTCGCCAGTAAAGTTGGGGTACGGTAGTACGATCCTTACTGTTCCACCGCCCAATCCAGGCATGGCCAAGCTAGTTTGGATTGGGGCTGACCAATTGTCTTCTCGTGCCCTGGAGCTGACGGGTTGTGCGGGTGTCCCAGGCTACACCATGTGATGCTGCAAAGTGGCCATGTGCGGGCCCTCACCACAGCGCTGCCCACAGCCGTCCAGCACTGCCTTACAGCCAGAAGACCTTCTGCTTACAGCCGCACCCCGAGTCACCGACCGGACTTACGCCCACCACCTGCACGCACGTGGCCCTGGCTACAGCTGCCACCCACACCAAGTGCAAGAGTCCTCCGTGCAGGCCTCCAAATGCCCGCATGACCAAGACCGCCACAAACGCTTGGCAGCATGTTGGCGAATTGCAAGCCACTTCACACACGCTGACGCAGGGCAGACTACAAGCAATGCACTCCCTGTTTCCGAAGAACACCGACAGCAAGACAAGCAGCGCCCACCCACCCGCGCGGAGCAACAGCCGCATCTTTCAGCTGGTCACACGCCCTCGCTTGGGTGCTCCCGCCGTGCAACGCACGTTGCAGCAGGGCGGCGCAAGGAATGGAACAAGACCTACCTACCTATGTACCCATATAAAGGCGTCATGGGGCGCACACACGCAATGCCCTGTCGTTGTCGTCTGGCCACCTGCACTGTAACCCACCGCGGCGGCCTCACATAGCGGCAGCACCAGGGGTACTCCCCTGCACACCACCATGCCCCGGCACCCAAGGCAGGCTCGCCCTAACACGCACCAAACATCCAGACGCCTGGTGGCCTCTACAGCAGGTTTGGCCGCGCCCCACCTACTACGGTAAGCAGTGCCTCCCCTAAAGCGCGCGATGCAGTACCTCACTAAGAGGCTCACGGCCGCCCGCGCACCACGCATGCAGTTAAGCCAAAAGCATGCGTCGAGCCGCATGTACGGTATGTCAATACCCACCCACTCACGCAATGCGCAGCACAGCGTTACGACAGCATAGCGCCGCCAACCGACAGGGAGCGTCACAGCTCTCTGCTCCCGTTGCGGCGGTGCCCGCGTGCCCGCATGCACGCGCTCATACATTACTTGTCGCTTCCAGGTTCCAGCACAGTGCTGTTATTTCAGTTCACTCAACGCCACCAGTCCGGCGCCATGGCAGCCGTTGCGCCGCTGCTCGCATGGCCCCTCAGGTTTGGTTTCCTCTACCCCTACCCCTAGCACCATCGTTCCCCGCAACCCTCAACCCCAGCTCCAGGCGACGCACGCACACGGTGCACCTACTCTTCCTATGTAAAACCCAAACCAGCATGACGGGGCGTCAGGGCAAAACTGACCCCCGAAAATGCCCCTTGCGCCCCCGCCCCGCCCCGGTGACCGCACGACCGACGGCCTCCGCTCCCTCCCTAGCTACAGACCCCAAGCCATCCCTACGCTTCCCCTTTCTTCCCACGCCTACCGCGCTGCACGCGCTCCGCCTCCTGCCGCCTCATCCGTACGGCCGCTGCAGCCCCAGCACCGCCCGGCTGAGCTCGGGCCCCACCGCGGAGCCCCCCGCCGCCGCGCCGCTGGCCGCCGCCGCCGCCTCGATCCCCGGCTCGCTGCCCACGCCCACCCCGAAGTCCATGTGGGACTGCATGGCGCGCGTGGCCTTGTAGCTCTTGATGCGCGTGGAGCAGGCGCTGCGGATGTCCACGAAGGGGTCGGTGCCCGAGTCGCTGCACTTGTAGAAGAACTTGCACACGCGCTTGCAGAAGGTGAGCAGCCGCGTGTATTCTCCTCCGTCGTGCTGCAGGCTGTAGTGCTCCGCCGCGATGATGAGCACCAGCAGGATGTCGCGGATCTCCTGCACCTCGCTGTCCTGCAGCACCAGACCGCTCTGCCAGCCGTTCTGCGGAGCCTCGCCGCTGGCGGTGCCGCCGCCGCCGCCGCCGCCGCCGCCGCCCGCGCAGCGCAGGCCGCACAGCAGGCGGGACAGCAGCGCGCTGCCGCGGCCGGTGTCGTCCGAGAGCAGAACCTGCAGGACAAGGCAAAAAGTCAGGGAAGGGAGGAGGGCAGGAAGGAGTGCGTGTGGGTGAGGCGGGGTGGGGTGCAGGTGTATGAAGGGGATGGGGGATGGACAGGGGGTGGTGCGTTGGTGGGAGGTGGGGCAGCAGGCTGGGGTAGCGAGAGAGGACGTGGATAGACAGGCGAGCGGCGGCGGCGGCTGTTACTAAACAATTGTACGCCCAAACGCCGCCAAGCGAGCCACGGCCGGCCGCGCACCTTGGGGTGCGGCGCGCCCAGCAGCATGAGCCCGCGTATGGCGTGCTCCGTGAGCAGGCGGAAGTAGTCCTCCGTGTCCCAGTACTCGAGCTGCGTGTTGAACTCGTAGCGGTGCTGCAGCACGATGCCTGCAGCGGAGGGCAGGGAAGGGGTGAATGGGAGGGACACAGGTTTGGCAAAGCGAAAACGGTACTTCCTGTGCTGCCGTCAAGCACGATGCCTGCAGCAGGGCAGGGCGGGCAGGCGGGCGAGTCCTCAGACAGCTGTGGTGCAGCACGGGCTGCATTTGGGCATGGCGTGGTGGCGGCAGGGAACCAAGTGCGACGGGACAGGGGGAGGGAGTTCCGCGGGGAACGGCGGAACGAGTTCATTTTCGGGAGGGCCCAGCATACATGCAGCATGTATGCTGGGCCCCTCCCGCATGTAACATGCTGCAGGCGAGGGCCAAAGTGCTGTTCATGGGAGGCGCGAAGGCCTCGAACGGAGTGAAGGACGAGCTACGGCCAAGGTTGCAAGACTTTTCCCGCGCCAGCCCCAGCGCCGTCGCACCCACTCGGGCAGCAACACCCGGAGCTTCCTTTTGTTCCGGGGCAGTGCGCTCCTCTCGTCCCGCCAACGCAGCCTGCACCCCCCCCCCCTCCCCTCCCACCCACCCAGGCAGCACGACGCCATGGACTTCTCCCACTGGCTGCGGCTGAGCCTGCTGATGAGCGACCAGTTGAGCGCGCCCTTGAAGGCGCTGCCCACCGCCGTGAACGACTGGTCGGTGCCGTCGATGCGGCCGTCGCTGCTGGTGCCCGCCACGCCGCCCTCGCCGTCGCGGCCGGGCGAGCCGCCGCCACCAGAGTCGTGCAGGTGGCCGTGTCTGTCGCGCCTGCGGGCCACACGCACACAGAACGTATGCTACCCAGTTCTGAAGGTGCCAGTGCCCTTGCAGTTCACGGACCGAGGGGCCTGCCTGGCCTCGTGGCCTGCGTGCACTGTGCAGCCAGAAGGGGGGTCCTGGCACGGCACGGTGCCAGGCGCGGCCCGGGCAGCACAGCAGCATCGCAGCAGGTGTTCCGGGGTGCAGCGGTGCGGTGCGGTGCGCAGGCAGGCCCGCTCACCCCTTTGTTGCGTCGTGCCTGGCCCCGTGCACGCTGCCGCCCATGCTGTCCGCAAGGATCTCGGCGATGTGCGCCGCCTTCTGGTACAGCTTGAGCGCCTCCATAAGGCTGCTGCCGCTGTAGGCGGCCTCGGCGGCGCGGTGCCTGGCGGGGCAGGGACAGGGGCAGGGGCAGCAGGCAGCAGGGGGTTGGGGGTTTGCGACGGGCAGGTGCAGGCCTCCATAGGCGGCCTCGGTGGCGCGGTGCCCTTTTGGGGCGAGGGTAAGGGCCCAAGGATAGTGGCCAAGCGGTATAGCGGCGCCTGTCATTTCGGCTGCCGGTTCACCGACCAGGGGCGCCAAGCTGCCAGCGCGTTGCTAGTTTGCGCCTGCCCGGACCACCCTACATACATCCTAGCGGATTGTATGGTTTCTAGATTCCAGTAGGGCCAGGTGCAGCTGAAGTAGGACCAGCCCCTGCACTCTGAACGCCCTGGCGCGGGGCCCCTGCTGTGCCGAACGCTCCAGGCGCACCCAGGGTCAGGGTGTGGCGCCTCAGCACACCTCCACCTCCACCCTAACCCATGCCAGACTCCACCCGCAAGCACTCGGGTGCCTTGAGCGGGCACTCCACCCACCAGCCTCTTCCCCGACCCACCAGTACTCTATTGCCTTGAGCGAGCACTCCACCTCCGCCACCTCGTGCGTCATGCAGGCCTGGTTCCAGTGGTAGGCGATGGTGGTCAGCGTGGCTACGTGCTGCTCCGCCAGGCTCTTCTCCAGCTCCTGCGCCAGCTTGGCGTGCATGCGGCGGCGCTGGTAGTGCGGGATCACCTCGTACACAATGTCGCGCTCCACCATGTTGAACTCCCACACGCCCTCCGCGTCGGTGGGCTTGAGGAAGTTGCCTGGGGGTTACGCGGCAACCCGAGGAAGGCGTCAGGAAAGCACGGACCTGCTGGGCCCTGCACGAGAAGAGGAAGTTGCCTGCAGGTGCAGGGCCGGGGTTAAGGCAGGAGGCGGGGGCCACAGCGCAACGGCCCCTGCATGCTGTGCGGAGAAGTGTGCGGGCGTGGACTGGGGTCCGGGACGCAGCGGGCTGAGTGAGCTGGTCATGCAGCAGCGGCGGCAGCGGCGCTCACCCCGCTCCAGCTCCTGCAGGTGTGCCCGCAGCTCCTCCTTGCTCTTGTTGATGGGGTAGAACTTGTGCAGAATGTCCAGGTCCACCCACTGGCCCATCACGGACGCCACCTTGAGGCTAAGGTGGATGCCGGGCTTGAGCCGGTCCATGCGCTCAATGATGACCTGGAGGGCGAGGAGGAGGAGGGAGGGGTACGAGGGAACGCGAGGAAACCGTTGAAGGCGTCAGGCGAGGAGGAGGGGGTAGGGAGGGCAGGACGACGTGGGTACGCTGGTGGTGGGGCAGGATCATGCACAAGAGAGGCCGGGCACGGCGGCGGAGAGCAGGGCCATGGATCATCTTAGGCGGATGGGTGCGCACGCGCTGTGCAGCCCATGCATTGCAGCAGCGCGGTACCCCAACAGCGTTGCCGCACTGATTCAGGTGTGGTGCTGGTAGTCCTGTCCCAGCACAGTTGCACCGTGCAAGCCAACCCCGTTGGGAACACTCACCTGGTTGAAGTTGAGCTCGCGGATCATCTTGTTGACGTTGGCGGAGAACTCCCCTCCCTGGTCGGGCAGCCACGGCCGCTGGCTCTGGCACAGGAACTCCGTCACCTTCTCGATGTACAGCGGCATGCCGCCCGTCTTCTCCATCACGGCCAGCACGTACTGCTCCGGGTAGTTGATGTCGGCAACCACCTGCACACGTAAAAGGCAAACGGGTACAGTTAGCAACACCATTATCGCAAGTACTTCATTACGACAAGGAAAAATTTCGTCAGCCCGCGGGAGGGAAAGCCCCTGCTACATTAACGCTGGCTTGAAATTGACAGGCTGGCTGGCTTCCCTACTGGCTGGCTAACCGACCGACCTGCATGAGGCTCTTGGTCTGGTGGAAATTGAAGGGCTCCAGCACGATGCGCGTGGTGGGCTGCAGCTTGAGTAGGTGGCGGTACATCATGGCCACCTTCTGGTACAGCGCGGCCTGGGTAAGGAAGGGGGCGGTACGCGTAAAAGGCGAGGAGGGGGGAAGGGGCGGTGCAGGGTAGGGAACACAACGCAGCGCAACGCGGGTGTCAGCACGCTTCCGCTGACAGGAAGAAGCGCATGCAGCACTACCAGCCAGGTACATTAGCACGCTGTCAATGCGACCGCATCCGCGCACCACAGCCCCGTGGCTTGGCTTCCTGTGCCCCCACCTTTCCGTGCAGGTGGTGGCTGGAGCCCACAGCCGGCAGGTCGTTGGGTCGCGTGGTGGCCAGGATCATGCAATCGCTGGCCAGCACCTCCGCCGCCTTGACCAGCAGCTGCCACGACCACGTGTCGAAGTCGTGCAGGTTCTCCAGCAGCACCAGCGTAGGGCCGTACAGCGAGATGAACTCCTGCATCACGTGCACCAGGAAGTTGAGCGAGTTCTTGCGGATGGGCGCGCCGACCTGGTTGCCGTGCGGCGCGCCGGGGCCCTGCTGCATGGTGGACGGGGCGGCGGGGTGCGCCATGGAGGCTGCTGCTGCGGCGGCGGCGGTTGTGGCCTCCAGGTTGATGGTGCTGCCGTGCGCGTGCGCGTCCAGCAGCGCGGGCGGCGGGCCGGGGAGCGTCATGCTGCCGTGCCGCGCGCTGGGCGTCTTCCACTGCGCAGAGGGAGGGAGGATCAAGGAGGGTATAAGCGAAGACCAAAACTATCAACGAAATGCGCACTAATATGCCACCCCCGCATGGCACGGGACGTCGACATCACGTGCTAGTGCGGGCAGTCTTTCGTCTTGTTGCCACTCACCGGCGCCGGGGGACGCAGCATGCTGCCAGCCCCGCTGGGCGTCATGGCCACAGCCGGCGGCGCCGCCGCCGCGTCGCGCTGCTCCGTGCCGTTGAGCGACACCGACACACTGCCCGGCTGCAGCGTCAGCGCCAGCGGCAGCGCAGGCGGCGGCGAGCCGTTGGGCGACATTGCCAGCGTCAGCGGCATGAACTCGGCCGCCTCGCCCGCCTCGCCGCCCGCCTGCTGCATCTCCGCCTCCAGCGAGCCCAGCGGGATGGTGGGCAGCGGCAGGTCCAGCAGCTCCGCCAGGTGCTGCCGCCACTCGGTGTCGTAGTTGGGCACCCTGCACCAGTGAGAGTGCAGGCGCAGGCACACACCTCAACGTCGGCATAGGGGTACAAAGTGTGCCCAGCGCACTGCAGCCAAGCCACGGAACCTCAACGTGAATTGCACCCAAGGCCCAACGGCTTCGCTCCCGTGTACCTTGCCCCTGCCCCTGCCCCTGCCCCGCGCACCTGCTGAGCCGCTCCCCCAGCGCCGTGTACACCGCGTGGCCCTGCCCCTCCTCGCACCCCCGCCGCCGGCTGTGCATGGTGGCGGAGGCGCACTGCCCCGACTGACTGGTGCCGCCGCCGGGACGGCGGGACAAGGAGCCCGCCATGCCGCCGCCGCTGAGGTGCAGCATGGAACCGGAGGCGGAGGGGGAGCCGTGGGCCCCCAGGTGCTTGAACTTCAGGTCCAGCGCGAACAGCTCCTGCAGGAATAAAGCCATCGCACATAACACACAGGTATGTACGGCCCTTTCCAACGCACCCGCACACCACCTGGTCTGTCACCCGTACTTTCATGAACGCTGGCATGGGGCCCCTTGCGCACGGCATGTCCGCGACCCCGACCCCGTGGGGGTGCTGCCCCACCTGGAACACCCTGCGCCAGGGGTGCAGCTTCTGGCTCTTGTTGGCGGTGTCCGCCATGCCAAACACCATGTGGAAGGCGGGGCGGCTGCTGACCGAGGTGTCGGCGTTGATGCGCTCCAGGCTCTTGCGCACCTCCATAAGCAGCTTGGTCTTGCCCATGCCTGCGGGGGCCGAGGGGCAGTGCAACACGGTGGTCAGTGCTCAGGTCCAGCGCTGCTTCTACGGCCCGACAACGCCGTCGTGACTGGCGGTACAGACACGCCGTAAGCACGGGCACCGGCGGAACCCGCCGAGGCCATCGTGCTGGCTGCAACGTGCAGCCACACAGGTCCCTGGCCGGCGGCCCGGTGCACCCGTGTACGCATCACCGCACGCACGGGGCGACTTCCGGGGCTCCCCGGAGGCACCTGAGTAGCCGGACCGGACCGCGCGGACCCCTTACCCTCCCCCCATGCGCCATGCACCGGGTCCCGCAACAGTGCAGCTGCTCCACGCACCCGTGTTGCCCTCTATGACGATGATGCCCCCGTGCGACATGCCGCTGATCATGCTGGCGGCCAGGTTGAGCGTCAGCGTCATCTCCGCGTCGCGTCCGATCAGCGGCCGCTCGCCGCTGCTGACCTCCGCCGCCTCGCGCCGCTCGATGGCCGCCTGCGCCTCGGCAGTGGCGTCGTGCGCGCCCACGCGGTACACCAGCACCTGCGTGTTGGAGGCGGTATGGGGGCCACGGGGCAGGTGTATGTGGGCTTCAGGGTGATGAGCAGGAGGAGGGACTGCGCCTCGGCCGTGGCGCGCTGCGCACCCACGCGGTATACCAGCACCTTGCGGGAAGGACGCAGTGTGCGCGTGTGCGGGGACGGTTAACCCCAAAGACAAACCGGCCCCTCTTAGGCCCCCGCAATCCCCCCCCCCTGCACCCGCACC
Source organism: Chlamydomonas sp. 3222 (assembly GCA_004335795.1). Classification (NCBI taxonomy): domain Eukaryota; kingdom Viridiplantae; phylum Chlorophyta; class Chlorophyceae; order Chlamydomonadales; family Chlamydomonadaceae; genus Chlamydomonas; species Chlamydomonas sp. 3222. The sequence goes on from QAXN01001493.1 coordinate 8,283, forward strand.
TTGGCTGCCTTGCCCTTGACGGGCAGCGGCTCCAGCGCTATGAAGGACGCCTGGTACTTGGCGCGCAGGAAGGTGGGCTCGTCGCACAGGATCTGCGGGGGGTGCGGTGCGGTAACAAGGAAGGTAAGTGCGCCGTGAACGGTAACGCGCCAAAGGCTTCGTTATCAGCTGACTTGAGCTCAATGGACTACGTACGTGCTGCTAGAATCGAGCCCTGACATCCGGTCCTCTCCAGGGTGGTCAGTGTGAGCCATGCCCCATGTTACTGCGGCATCGGGCCTGCTCCTGGCGACCCAACTGGCCCGCACCCCTCCCTCCCAACACCCCCGCCCGCCCCCTACCTCCCCCATGGCCGGGTCCTTCTTGGCCTTGACCATCAGCCGCGCCGACAGGTTGATGGCGTCCCCGAACACCGTGTACTCAGAGCGCAGCTTGCGCGCGCCCACGCACGTGCACAGCAGGTCGCCCGTGGTCACCCCGACGGACAAGCGGTGCCCGCCCGCCCGGATGGTGGCCGCCAGCTCCAGCGCCGCCCGGATGCCGCGCACGGGGTTGTCCTCGTGCGTGTGGCCCGGCAGCCCGAACGCGCAGATGCCCACAAAGCCCTTCTCGTCGGACCGGAACTGCAGGAAGGAGCCGTCCCACTTGCGCATGACTGCCTGCACGCTGGTGTAGGCGAACTGCACGCACTGCACCTGGTCCTTGTGGCTCACGTCGTCGTGCGGCTCGGTGAGGCTGGGGAAGCCCAGGAACATGCAGGTGAGCGGGCGGATCTCGTTGATGAAGTCCAGGTGGCCCGCCTCCACGCGCACGCGCACGCTGCCCAGCACGTGCATGCGCAGCAGCCCCGCGATGCGCCGCTGCACGTGCTCCGGCTGGTTCACGAACTCGTGACGCAAGCGCGGCGGCAGCGACGCAAGCACCTGCGCGGCAGCTGCCGAAAGCAGCGGCTGCGCCTGCCCGGCGCCGCCAGCGGGCGGCGCCGCCCCAATCCCCGTTCCTATCCCCACCGGCCCAGCGCCGGTCGCGGGTTCCAAGTTGGCGTGGTCAAGGGAGGTCCCCTGGGCGATGGCCAGCGGCCCCTGGCTGCCCGCCGAGCCGGCTGCGGGCGGGCCGCCCTCGCTGCCCACCCGGTCCGAGGGCGAGTCGCGCACGGCCAGCAGGGACTGCGGCTGCGGCGGCGCCAGGGGGCGCTGCGACTGCACGTCGGCCCCGCTGCCGTGCGTGGGGCGGTCGCTGCTGCCGTGGAGCGAGTTGGCCTGTGACTGGCCCGCCATCAGGCCCAGGGACTGCCGCCCCGCGGAGCCCTGCTGCCCGTTGGTGGCGGAGTTGGTGGCGCGCATGGCCTGCGAGGGAACACCGTGTTGGGAAGGTTGGGTTGGTGTGTAGTTTGCTGCGCATGCAAGGCCCCTCACAATGCAGGCTTGCTTACGGTTAAAGCAAATTGCCGCGGCTCGAGACGTTGATCTCATAAATGGTACACGCCAGCGATGCCCCAACCTAGTCCCGGTACACACTTCCTTGTGCCCGCGCCGCACCGCACACCATTGCGCCTACCTCCAGGTCCTCCACGGCGTCCAAGGGCTGCGGCAGGGTGGCGCTGACCTGTGCCGCGTCGCTGCTGCGCATGTGGTGGGAGGTGGCGGACGTCCGCACGCTGGTATGGCTCACACGCACCTGGGGCTGTGGGAGCAGGCACGGCAAAACGACGTATGGTCAGTCGGTAGATAGGCTAGCACAATGCGGCCAGCGCCAGGCATCCGACCGGGCCCAAGGGGTGTTGTTACTGTCAGCCCTCATGTTACGTGCGCCAACACTGGCGGATAGGGCACATCATTGGCTGGTCGCAACATCGCGCTCGCTCACCGGCACCGCCTGCGCGGGCCCCACCACCCTCCACACTGCGTCCGGCAGCGGCACCACGTCCCAGTCCGTCTGTATGAGCTCCACCACCTCCACGCTGGCCACCACGCTGCCGGCCGTGGCCTGGTCCTCGATGGCAGCCACCTGGCTGATGCAGCGCCGCCGCTGGTTGGCGTCATGCACGGGCGCCAGTGGCCTGCAGAAGAAAAACACACACAGGCGGAGGCCAAGTAGTACGCTTGAGCGCCACCGCGGCGAAAATGTCCAGATATCCAATGGGATTCACTTAAAAACCAGCAAATGCAGCCTTGACGCATTCCAGCTTTCGTGTACGCTGGAGCGTCGCTCCCGTGCGCCCCTCCCCTCACCTGTCCCCTATGAAGAACTCCCAGCGCGGCACCTCCGGCAGCGTGGGGTCCGTCACCTCGTCCACGCCGCCGCCCACGTGGAACACGCACACGCTGCCGGCGCTGCACATGACCTGCGGGGCCCACCAGCACACGCCAGCACGCATCGGGGTCAGTCCCATGGTCGTACGCGCATTCTCCACCATCCACGTGCGACACCCGCACTTCCCTTTCCTGCACCAGTAGGAGCCCGCGGCATGACGGTGCCATCTGCAGCATCCCCGCGCTGTGCCCCCAGCCCGGCCAGCCCGGGTGCCTCAGCGTGAGCTGCACAACATCCCGCACCCAGCGCCAGCCCACCTTGAGGCTGAGGCGCGAGTTGGACACCTCTTCCATCACGGGGTCGCCGCGCGGCCCCTTGCCCGTGGGGCCCCCGCCCACTGGCACGCGCGCGATGCCCGAGGCGAGGCCGGTGGTGTAGTTGAACGAGTTGGTCGCCGACGCCTGGCCGCTGGGCGTCTGGCTGGGCGGCGCGTCGGACAGCGCCTCCGGCCCGCCCGCGTTCCCGGACCCGGGGTGCCCCCCGGCCGCCACGGAGAAGGACTCCGGGCCGCTGCTGCGGAAACGCGCGTTGGCGCCGAACCAGCTGACCACGCGCGCCATGAAGCTGCCCTGCTTGGGCTCCGCCGCCTCGATGTCGCTGTTGAACCGGCTGCGGGGCTGGTAGGGGTCGTCTGCGCCCTCCGCCACAGGGCCGGGCCCCGCTAAGCGCCCCGCGCGCTCCGCCACAGGGCCGGGCCCCGCTAACCCCTCCGCGCCCTCCGCCACCGGACCAGGGCCAGCGCCCGGCCCCGCCAGCCCCTCCACGCTCTCCGCGATGGGGCTCGGGCCCATGCCGCTTAACCTGCAGTCATGGGACACACAAGACACATCTTGTCAAGGCACGTCAAGGTATCCACGGCCCGGCGGACCCCGTGCCCCGCAACCTCCTGCGGATACCACACACGTGCCTGGAGGCCCACGCCAGGCAGCTGCCCACTGAGCACACACCCCGGATACCCATGTACACCAGGTACACCAAACCGGACAACAGGGGCCTCCCCCCATGCAAAACACGTCCAGCAGTCCACCCACCCGTCTTCCCGCTGATGCGCCTGGCCGCCCTGCTGGCCCTGCTGCCCGCCGGTGCTCCTCCGCTGCCGCATGTCCTCCGAGTTGCTGCTGCGCATGAGCAGCTTCTTGCGCAGGTCCACGTTGTGCATACTGCGCCCCAGGCCCAGACTGGTGCTGCCCACGGGGCTGAACCCGCGCCCCTCCGAGCCCGTCCCGGTGCTGCCACTGGCGTCCGTGCTGCCGGTGTTTGGCCCGCTGCCGCGCCCGCTGCCCAAGGCGGCAACCCCCGCTCCGCCGCCGGGCCCTCCGTCCTGCGCAGCGGCGTCCGCCTGGATGGGCGGGTAGCTGGCGTCCTCCTCCCCCTCGTGCTCCTCGTCCACGTCCTCGTGCCCCCCCACCTCCTCCTGCACGCCGCACGCAGCAGCAACATGCCGGGCAGTGCCAGCGTTGTTGTTACGAACAGACCCTGCCGACTCCATGGGCATGTACCTTGATATTCCAAAGTTGACCCTGCAGCAGGCGGGCTAGGCACCATCCCCGCATAGCGCAGCCGCGCATGGGGGGCCCCCACGCACCTGCAGCGACACCCATTGACCAAAAGCCGACACCTGCTTGTGCCCTAAACCGCAGCTGCCCCCACGCACCTGCACCGTGTCCCACCGCACCGCCCGCGGCGTCTCGCTGAGGCGGCTGCGCTGCGGCAGCACCTCGTCGTCGGCGCGCAGGGGCATGGCGTTGGGCGACTGCACGATGGCGGTGCTGAGGTTCTGCAGCTTGGACCGCCAGTCCACCCCGCCGGGCGCCATGAGGCCCCCCGCGGAGTTGCTGCTGCCCACCATGCGCCGCTCGCTGCGGGCACCCAGCGGCGCCTTGCGGAACGACCCGCTGCTGCCAGCAGCCTGCAGCCAGCAGCAAAACACGAGTGCAAGCACAGATTCATTCCCATAAGGAAAAATGCAAGCTCCCCAGGGGCTCACAATTATGAGTGCTACCAGTGCCCTGCCGCTGTTGAGCAGCGGGCACTTACAGTGCCGCCTCTGAGGCCCTCCCAATCCTGCGCTACAATGAACCCCTGCCCTACGGCCTGCATGACACGCCGTGCCGTGCGCCAGGCAGCCGCCCCACCTGCTCCGTGAAGCTGTGCTGCGAGCCCGAGCCGGAGCCCGCGCCGTTGCCCAGTGAGGCCAGCGCCCCTCCGCTGCCCGGGTACACCCCCGAGGCCAGCGGACCACTGGCCGCGCTGCCCGACCCCGTCCCGGCCGCCACGTGCGGCGAGATGGTGCCGCTCTGCCGCGGCTGCATGGGCCGCAGCGGCGGAGGGATGTTGAGCTTGGTGGCCACCGACATCTCCCGCCGCACCACGCCCTCGCCCCCAGCCCACAGCCCCGCGCCCCCGCCGCTGCCCTCATTGGGTGTGATGGGACTGCCCACGGCGCTGCCCCGCAGCGCCAGCCCCAGCCCAGTCTCCGTCTTGGCCCGCTCGCGGGCAGACATGCGCGTGCCGGGCCGCGGGAGAGGCTGCTGCTGCTGCTGCTGGTCCGCCTTGTCGATGGAGGCGCGGGAGGGGCCGCTGGACGAGGCAGCTGCCGGTGACATGGACCCTGCAACATAATTGACCAAAAGTGCAGCCAGGAGTGGTCAGTGAGAGAGCACGCAGCACATACGAGGCGGAGTTACCTGTCCCCTGGTACCAAGGGCACACATGCAACGGGAGAAGACGCCTGTACAGGTACCGGTAGTGCTGGTCGCCTTGTTCATGCGCCCTGTGCGCACCCCCTCCCACCTGGCGTCATGTTGGCCTCGCTGAAGCGTGCCGCCGCCTTGGCGCCCGCCTTGAGCAGGTTCTTCGCCATCAGGCTCCAGCTCTTGCCGCGCTTCCGCCCTATGCCGCCCGTCGGCAGCTCCATCCCGTCCGGCGCGCGCCCCGCGTCCGCAGTCGAGGGGCTGCCCTCGTCCGTGGCCCCCGCCACCCCCAGCGTGGGGTTGGTGGTGCTGCTGCGAGGCGAATGTTGCCCTGTCACGCCCATCCGCCGCTGCGCCAGCGTGCCGCTCGCCGGCGCGCTGTTGTTCCGCAGCATGTCCGCCTGGCCCCCCGCGTCCCCGCCCGCCTCCCCCAGCTCCCCCGACACAGCCATGGCCAGCCCTGCCATGCCGCCCGAGGGCGCGGGCGCCAGCTGTCCCGAGGGCCCCGCCGCGACCGGGGCTGCCGCCGGCTCCGGGGGAGGCGGCGGCGCCGGCTCCACCTGCCCGTTCATCTTCATGCGCATGTGGCCCAGCCTTGTGGCCAGCTGGTGCGCGCACGCCGTCATGCGCAGCGTGCAGGCGCGCAGCCCGCGGTCCGCGTGCCGCCGCTCCACCTCGCTGGGGTAGAACAGCACGATCATGCTGTCGCCCGCAAACTTGATCACGTCCCCTTCGAACGCCATGATCATGTTTATGGCGCGCGTGAAGTAGTTGTTCATGCACGTGGTGAGCAGCTCCACGCCCGACGTGCCTGGGGGCAGGGCCGGCGCCAGCGGGTGTGGCGGGGTGTCAGTGCGGTGCTCGCTGCCAGGACAGGCCCACAGCAATGCACGCACAGGCCATGGGGGGCATGTACGGCACCCCTTGCAGCGGGTCCCCTCAAGCCTGAACCATGGCCCCAAAGGCCCCTGGGCAGCGCGAAAGTACCTTTCTTGGACAGGATCTCCGTCAGCTTGGTGAAGCCCGTCACGTCCGCAATCATGACCGCCGCCTGCAGCTCGATGATGCTGGGCTGCAGCGTCTTGGACGCGGCCGTGAGGTCGCGGCCCGCCGAGTCAAACCCTTTGTACTTGTCGTGGTTGAGCGTGGTGTCCTCGATGAACAGCCGCGGCACGAAGGGCGTGAGCGTGGACAGCGGCCGCAGCACGCCCTGCCGCACGGTACTCTTTTTGAACGACACGCTGCTGGCGGCGCCCATCATGCGCAGCTCGCTGGGGCTGGGCCCCGTCACGCCGCCCATGGGCCACTGCACCTGCGGGGGACCTGCGCAGCAGCCGCAGGCGGGTTCGAGTGCACCGCTTAGTTGGTGGGTTGGCAGGTGGCAGGGGCGGCAACCGCATCATGGTGCGGAGGGCGGCATGTGTAGCAAGGTGTGGTGCAGGGATGCATGTGTGACCAGCGAGCCGGGGTGGTGATTTACGGAAACTTGTTCGCAGAGTCGCGGCAAGGGCATTGTGGCGAGGCAGGAGGCATGCACATACCCCGCCGGGAGTGCGTTTACAGCACAACAGTACCCATGTTTGCGGCGCAGGCCATGCGTCAGGCACCCTGCATCAAAGCCAGGGCGTTGCTCCCCGTGCATTTAGTTGTGCACGTTGCCGGGACCCACCGCTCATGCGCGCCTCGTCCATGTCGTCGTCGTCCGAGCTGTGGTGCGCCGGCCGCGAGCCGCCCGCGCCAAACCCCCGCCCGTGCCCGTGCCCGTGTCCGTGTCCGTGCCCATGGCCGTGGCCGTGGCCGTGACCATGCCCCCCGTGTCCGTAACCCCCGTGCCCGTCGTATTCGTCCTCCGACTCCCCCGTGGTGACCTCCGGTACCTCAGTGGTTGAAGGTATCTACAGGCAGAAGAAGGGTATCAAACTCAGGCCCCACACCACAGAGCGGCAGTGTGGCAAGGGCATGCGGGGCGGTGCCGCGGTGCCTGTCCTGTCCTCCAGGCGACGTTGGTGCGACGCTGGTGTAAGCAGCCGTGCCACTGAGCGTAAGCCGTACGCATGCAGCGCCACACACGGTACGCCACCAAGTAACCAGTGCGCCGACAGTGCACCAGTGGTGTAGCCCACCTGAGCTGCGTGCCGGCTGGGGACCGAGGACCGGTGTGAGCCCGCCTGCTTGCCTCGCTGCAAAGAAATTATCTTAATGATCTTTGAGCGAATGCCTGACCCCTCTGCCGACGTCCCCGCGTCCGAGGCACCTCCGCCTCCGCCCCCGCTCCCGCTCCCGCCCCCGCCTGCTGGTTGAGAGTGGAAGGCCGGCAAGGTAGCACCGGGCCCGAGTCCTGACGCAGATGGGGAAGCCTGCATTGCTGCAGGAGGGGGGGATATGGGCTTTCCGCCTGGCCCCCCAGGAGACCGCCAGGTGGGGGAGGCCTGCTGGGCGGAGGCGCTGTTCGAGGGCCCAAGCACGTCGCCGAGGTCGAGTCTGAGGTCCTGCACCGTCGCCCGCCGGGCCGGGGGCCTCCGCGCCGGGCGTGCATTTTCAGCAGGTGCGGGCGCTGCCACACTCTGCTTACTCATGGACCCCGCAGCCCCGGCAAGGAGCATCCCATCCAGCCCTGCGCAAAGCCAGGCGGCATGGCTTAGCCATGCACCAGGTAGGCCTGACAACAGCCGCAGTTCGCGCGGTATGCAACTCACCTAATGATTGGGGAACACTGTAGCTGGCACGTCGCTGCTTCGCCTGGCGCACCGCCCTGCAGCCAGTTGGCACAGGTAAGCAACGATGGAAATCGTAGTAACCCAAAACCTGACTGCAAGGATACTTACCGCTCGCTTGGAGATGCCTCCTGGCTCGTGTGATCACCAGGAAAGCCTGCGTATACCACGCATCCAGGGCGTAAGCGAACTGCACGCGCATGCGCCCCAAGACATCGAGGACACGAACATAGTGTGCTCCGTTTCCGTCGCCCATATGTGCAGGAAACGCACAAGAGGAGGACCACAGACCGTTCTCACACGGTCACCCTGCCAAAGCCAGAGCCACCTGACCGCATTGATTTTGACACCCTTGCAGCAGCAGACATGCCCGTCAACCCCAGACTGCAAGCCGAAGCTCAGGTACTTGAACCTTACCAGGCTTGGCCTGGTGAGCCGCAGACCAGTCGGTTCAGAACTGTAATTTACCTGCCGAGTGGCGTAGTGCTTCGCCAGCGGCTGGGCTATGCTCCGCATCCGCAATCCGAAAGCGTGTGCTTGCGCTCTGAGCGGCTCTGGCCCTGTCCCACTCCTCCAGGATGTTGGCCGCATCGGCATCGTCCGAGTTGGGCGGCTCTGTCCCCCTGATGGGCCCATTTGCCCTCCCATGCTGGTGTAGTGAGCCAGATGGCTGCGAGGCCATCTGCTCTAGGCGCACTGCTGCGCCTCTGCTGCGATGCGCCCGTGCGCCCTGGCCCTGCCCCGCTGGCTAGCTGTTAGCATCCTAACGTTTCGATAGTATCAGCAATACTCAGCCATCCATTGGGCAAAACCCTACGTCTCCTCTGCGCAGGGTGAGAGACGGAGACCACAGCATCGCAACCAGAAAGGTTCAGTATTAAAAAGCCACGCCACATAATCTCTATTCATACTTGGTTGCGGGGCGGCAGTACAACCAGCTGCAGGTTTGGCTGGTTAACCCAGCCCGTTGAGGGCGACGTTAACCGCTTATAAAGTCGTTGCCCACTGGTTGGCCCGTCGCCACTACGCCTGTGGGTACGCCCCCCACGTTAGCCTAAGGCCCCACCGACAGAAGGTGCGCACTGACACATTCATGGGCGGTGGCTTGCACGCCACGTTTGCACGGTATGCCCAAGGGCAGTGCACAACTGGACAGGGGAGCAGCTACATGTCCCCAGTTACTGTAAGCCCTGCAGGGCCACCAGTGCTGAGCAGCTGCCGCCTACCGAGACTCTGGTCCCTGGCCGGTCCAAAGGCGGGTAGCGGCGCACCAATACTTTAAGGCACCTGTCGTGTGCATTACAGTGGGTCACCCTGCCTGCGCAGGAAACAGCCAGCCTCCACGAATCCGAGGGCCGTCATTGGCATTTGGCATTCTGTGTTACATTCTCAGGTGGTGTGGCCACACGATCCTTACTGATCCCTACCACACCTACCAGGAATTGTTATCATGTAGCATTGCGTTGCTGTTGTACAGCAACAAGAAAACGCCCACCATGACATAAAATGAGGGGCTTAAACTCCTGCTCAAAGCAGAGCCCACTGCTGGACCTAAGGTGGTTGTAAGCAGCACATTCAAAGACATGATACTCATCCTCAGGC
>QAXN01001494.1:0-10778 GCA_004335795.1 Chlamydomonas sp. 3222
GGGAGCACACATGCATGTATCACGAACCTATGCAAAGCCTCCGTTCATGCACGCACGCAAGATTTGCCAAGACAGCATGAAATGGAGCATAGGAACGGCGAAATATAGCGTGGAACGCAGGCATCCAGTGCTGCTTGCCTCCCGTTCGTCCGTAATGGGGCCGAAGATACGTGTGACCACAACCGCCCAACTGGGCTCCATGGCCCCAATCTCACAATAGCCAAACCGAACTGATGCTCGCCATGCTGCTTTAAGGAGGAAAGCAGGCCTCAAAACACCACCATTCTGATCAGATGACCCACAGATGCCTTATGGCCACCGCTATGCGCGCGCGTGTTGGAACCACAGAGACTCCCCTGAGCCAAGGTCGCCAACCAAGTGTAAGCGTAGCGGAAGCTTTGCGTGCTGCAACCGCAACAGCCAATCTCGCAGAAGAGTGAACCAAAATGGATATGATCCGTAGCACGCCCGGATACAACCGACAGCGCATGCATGCAAGTACGGCAAAATGCAAGCTACCCTACGCCCCTGCGCAGCCACAGAACTCCCCCGCCACCCACTCTGTAACTGCTTTACAACAAGCCACGCTCGAACAATTGTTGCTACAACCTCCACAATGTAATAAAGCATATCATCCACACCCTAGCCGCTGCTGCCACTTCTACTACGCCACGCAAACTCTCTGTCCCGACTGCCGAGCCAGCGGGGTCACCGGGACAGCCGCCATGCGCCCCTGGTCGCCGCTACAGTAACAGCTGTAGGAATGCATCTTAAGGCGTGCTTGCAAGGGGCATAAGCCCGCTAGGTAGCATGTATGCTCCGTGATGTGCGCACATGCGCGAGGGTACCTGGGTGGGGGCGCGTGAAGATGGTCAGCCCGGCCCAATACCCACCCACAAGCTCGACCTTCTGTTGCTGCTGCTGGGCGCACACGTGTGTCGCACGCAGCTCGGCCGGCACGACGGCACCCAATAGCACGCCACAACCCGTGCTACCGGCGCGACGGCCTGATGCATCTTCCGAAAACACAATTTTTAGTGCACGCACGCGCCCCGCAATGCAAGCGAAGCGAGCTGTAGCATCCGTACCGGCTTCCTCCCCGGAAGAATATGGGCGCGCATTGTCTTGTATGTGATGCACTCTCATGCGCCCGTTCCTCTTCCTGTTCCTTCTTCTCTAAAGCATCCGTATCGCACGCCCGCCTTGGGTCCCACCAAGGCCCTTCCTTCCCAATCCCGCATCGCACGGCGTGGTCCGCCTTTTCCATCCTCCGCCGAATGCAACCCCCACCCCGGGCTCCCATGCCCACGCCCACGCCTGCACCTCGCCGGGCCCACGCCCCCACCTCACATCCGCGGAGCCCGCCCCAATATCCGCAACATCCCTCCTGCCCGGGGGAGCCATCTCACGACGCATACCACCCGCCGACCCAGGCCTCCACATCCGCACCTCACACTGCCCGGGGTAGTCCTCCGAGCCTCGAGGGAGACTCCACAGGCGGGACCGGCCCGTTGGCGGTCTTGCCACGTGGCGAGCTGACCACGTCAGCCAGCTTCCCGCCAGCTCCTGGCGAGCCCGGGCTGGACACCACAACCGTCGCCATGGCGGTTGCAACCGGCGAGGTGGAGACCACTTGGCTGCTGTTGTTGCGGGAGCGGCTGCCGTTGCCCACAAGGGAGAGGAGGGACGGGGAGGCGGGGCCGCCAGAGGTGGTGATGGATGAGGCGGGGACGGCGACGGGGGGCAGGGAGGCCACGCGTGTGGAACCGGAGGTGGTCCGGTTCAGCGCCGGCTCTGTTAATACACGGGGTGCAAGGGGCGGGGGATGGGGGTAAAGGGTCGGCAAGAGCTGTAGCTAGGTGGTTATGGTCGGGATGGCAGAAGCAAGGGTGTGTTTTGGATGGGTTGCGGAGCAGAGCGCTGAGGCCTACCTGCTTCGAACACGTGGCCTGCTGCGGCAGCGGCGGCGGCGGAGGCGGACCCAGGCGCGCCGCCGTTGGCCGCAGGGCCGTGGCTGACGGTGCGGCTGAAGTTAGGGGCGGGCGAGCCGCCGCCGGCGGAGGCAGAGCCGCCGTTGAGCACCGACCAGAACTTCATCTTGCGAGACGCCGTCGCCGCCGCGGGGTTGGCGTTCGGGTTGTTGTAGCCTACGGCGGCGGAGTTCTTGGGGTCGGCGGCGCGTAGCGCCGCCGCCGCGGCGGCGGCGGCCGTCAGCAGCGCGCCGCTGCTAGCGCCGGCGCCGATGGCGCCCATGCTGGCGGTGCCGCCAGCCATGTGCCCGCCGCCGCCGTCGGCGCCGGAGTTGGTGGTGGGCGGAAGCGCCGACTGGATGCCCGGCAGCTGGTGCAGGTGCACGGGCGCGCCGCCCGTGGAGTGGAACTGCTGCTGCTGCTGCAGCTGCAGGTGCTGCATCAGCTGCACCTGGTAGTTGATCTGCTGCTGTTGTACCGCAGAGGACATGCTGGCCGAGTGCACCAGCTGCCCCTCGTGCTGCTGCTGCTGCACCACACTCGCCAGGCTTCCCGGGCCCCCGTAGGATCCACCAAACTGCAGTCCCTGCCCCTGCCCCTGCTGCTGCGGGCCCTGTGTATTAAGGCCCAGCGCCTTGTTGCTCTGCTGCAGCACATGCGCGTGCTCGTTGGTGTTGGAGCGGACCAGCTGTCCGCAGTCCACGGTGCCGCGGCGGGTGAGCATGCGCGGCCGGTTGCGGCCCAGGCCCTCGCGGCGGCTGAACTTGACGATCCAGGGGTGGTTCAGGAGCTCGGCGATGGAGGGGCGCACGGTCGGGTCGCGCACCAGCACGCTGCAGGGAGAATTATGCAAGATACATGTTATATTATGCAGGATACATGTTATATTATTAGGATGCATGTTATATTATTAGGATACATGTTATACATACAAGTCATTTGTGGGCGATGGAAATGTGATGGGCACCGCGTAAGTGCCCGGAACAATTAGCACGCCTCAGGTGTCGTGGTCGTAAGGAGTCCGGACAATGATCGGTCTCCACGCACAGTACTTCGAACACACTCCACCGCCCCTACCTGGCCATGAGGCTGACCGACCATGGCTCAGGCGTCATGGGCTAGGGTCGTCAGTTGCCAAAGCAGTATTCGGGTCTCCATGCAGTCCTTTTCTAAAAGCGCCCCCCGCCGCCCCCACCTGGTCATGAAGCTGACCGAGTCGGGTGACAGCCACGCACACTTAATACACGTGCTACACACACCCCGCCGCCCCACCTGGTCATGAAGCTGACCGAGTCCGGCGACAGCCAGGCGGGGTACTCCACCTTCTTGGTGCGGATGAGGCGCAGCGTCTCCTGGGAGCTCGGCTGCGGGGCAGAAAGGGGGCAGACAGGGGCAGACGGATCAGGGCACAGCGGCCACGCCAGTGCGGCTGATGCCAGGTGCCTCGTCCCCGATCCCAGGTGCCTTGTCCCCGTTGCGCCAGCTGCGGTAACAGACCTACAGGCCTCTTGCCATTGCCTCTGCACCTTTCGCTGGTGCACCTTCCAGCCTGCCCCAAACGCACCCCCGCATAACCCAATGGCAGCAATGGCAACTCACAACGACAACATGCTCGTTCGGCAGCGGCGGAAGCAGTCCCACATGCCTCTTACCATCCGCTCTGCACTTCTGTGCAGCTGTCCAGCTTACCCCAAACGTAACCCTGCGCAACCCCAGCATACTGGCTCGCCCCACTTACCGCTGCGAAAAGGGCGGCGTGCCCACCAGCAGCTGGTACGCCAACACGTCCATGGCCCACGCCCTAATATACAAGCCAACCTAATACACACTTTGCCCCGCTCACCCCATTCTCGGACCCACTCACCGCTGCGAAGGGCGGCGTGCCCACCAGCAGCTCGTATGCCAACACGCCCACCGACCAGCAGTCCACGCGGTTGGTGTATCCTGTTTCTGGGCGGTCCTTGTGGTCGTCGGGGTGGTGCTTGACGGGACAGTCCAGGATCTCGGGGGCCAGGTAGTCGATGGTGCCCAGCCTGAAGCGCGAGCGGTTGGACAAGCAGCGTCACAATGGTAGGCGAGGGGACACGTTTGCAAGCTGGTTGTGAGCTCTCGCGTGCGTGGACAGTGGTAAGGCGCCAACTGCCATAATGCATTCCAATCCTAAACCGCAAACGCAGTGAAAGCGGCACCAGATCAGAGAGGGTGAAGGTAGGCAGGGTGCCACAGTGAGTGCACGAACGCGCGCACCTGGTGTTTGCAATCTCCTGCTTGGAGTCGATGGACAGCCCAAAGTCGGCGATCTTGACCTGGAAGGAGTTGGTGAGCAGGATGTTCTCCGGCTTGATGTCGCGATGGATGAGGCCGCGCTCGTGGATGGCGGCCAGGCCGGCCATGAAGGGCTCCAGGATGAGCGGAACCGCCAGCTCCTCCGCCAGCCGCCCGCGCTGCGACTTGAGGTACGAGTACACGTCGCCCTGCAGTTGCACCGTTGTGCGTGCGTGTATGAGCTCAGGTGCGTGTGCTAGGTCGGTGCCGGACTTGCTTCGTTGCTTGTGGCGTACCGGTAAGTACGAGGCAGTAGTGCACCCCGGAAGAGGACACGGAGTGAGAATGGTGCACCAGGAGGAGGCAGCAGCTGCACTGAAGGATGGGGGCTGCTCCGCACCGGCTGCGCCGAGTCCGAGGGCGGCTGACAGCGACTGCCCCCCAGCACACCAGTGCGCCAGGGTGGCGGCTTTGTTGCACCCCTTTCACAAGCCCCACACAGCCGCGCTGCGCCCTTGTGCACCCTCCGACAGGCTCCTGCCCTCGCCCGTTGACGGCCCCCCTCCCGCTGCTGCCACCGTCCCACAGCAGTGGCAGGGGCATACGACGCAAGCCCGGCCACCATGGCCACAACCATTGCCCACACGAGCCTGGCGCGCGCTCAGGGGCCAGAAAAGCCCCTGCCGGCCACGAGGCCACAAGCTGCGCACTAGCACACCGCCAGTGCACACACCCCAAATACCCACCCCGGGCGCTCGCGCTTGCGCCAGCTACGCAGGGCAGCGGGATGCCGTGCTTTCATACACACCAACAAACCCTTAGCAACCGCGTGCCCAGCACACGGTGCCGGCGCTCACCCCGGGCGCCGACTCAAGCGTGAGGTACTCAGGTCAGCAGGATACCGTGGGGTAATGCACACCAGCATACCCTTAGCCGATACTCACCCCGGGCGCCCACTCCAGCGCCAGGTACACGTACGCCCTGTCCTTCCATGCGCTGTACAGCCCGATGATGGAGTCGTGCGCCAGGTCGCTGTGCAGCCGGATCTCGCGGGCAACCTGGTAAACGCATCATATTGCAGTATGAGGGAAAAAGGGTTTGGTCAACACGCGTGGGCTCGCCTTGGTCCAAAATGCTGTACTCAACCGCCTAGTGTGCAGCCTTGCCGCAGCTGTTGCGCTTCGGTCCTTTGTCTGGCTCCAGGTGTTGCGCTTAACTTCCCGATCTGCCGCCCCCAAGAACCTTACCTGGTTACCTGGTGCCGCTCCACTCCGTGTTGCTAGTTGCTGCTTGCGACGCATGCACACCAAGTAGGCAGAACGCAGCCCGACCCCGACCACAGCTGACATGCTGTGCCTTCATACCTTGCCCCCAGGACGCCTCTCCCTCACCTGGTGCCGTTCAATCTCGTTTAGCTTGATGCGCTTGTACAGCTTCAGCGCAACCGTGATGCCGCTGCGCTTGTCCACGGCGTGGTACACCATGCTGATGGCCCCGTTGTACATCAGCTTGCGCAGGTCAAAGTCGCTCACGTGCCTGGACAGCAGTTCACAAATGCACATGAGGTGTTCAATTGCGCGCCCCGCATGAGTCACCACATGCGTCGTGAGTTCCGCTCGACAACGGTAAGGCGTTGTTTTCGACGTATTAGAATGTGCGAATTTGTTGTGAGATGGCATGTGAGGTCGCTCTTAGCCCAGCTGCTGATGAGCACGTAAGAGCAGTTGGTCCCTGCCGCTGACGCTGAGAATGCTGGCTGCTGCTGCTCTGCTGGCTGCTAGACCAACTGTCAGCCCCTGTTTGCAGAACTTTGTCGCAAGCCTCCTGGAATGGACTGGGCCGCATCAGGTACGAAGAGCGCGGGGGTGCAGCGGGGGGGCCGGACACCGGGGCGAAAGCACCGGCCACACCAGCATCGCCCGACTGCTCTGCTTCACCCCCGTGTTTTCCTTCCTCCCCCGCTGCGCTGCATGGCCCGCCAGCTGCCGCGCTCCTGAGGCCTGCTCCGCCTCCGGGCAGGTGCATGTGTATTAACAGCTGAACGTGCCCTCCTGGGGGTACTGTGCTGCCTGCGATGTTAGGCTCCGCCTGCGGCGACTGCGCCAGTTGACACCGGGAGCTGCTGCCCACAGCGCGTCCCGTGTCGTACAGGCGCCGCCGGGCCATGTGCGCATGCCTCGTGCGGCCGCTTATAAGCGCTACGGAGGAAGTGCCACCTTAAGTCACGTGTTACGCGTGCGAGATCCTTGGCTTGTACTCGTGGCTCACCAGACTTGGCGCCGCAGGGCGGGAGGGCAGTTGCGGCCGACGGCAATGGTGACACTGCAGGAGGCAGTCGTGGATTCGCGGGGGGGCCCTCATGTTAGCGGCGGCAGGAAGAGCAGCAGGACGGGCACTCGGGGGCCCGGCAAGTGGAGGGGTGAACGGCTGCATGTTCCTGGAAAGCCGGCAACTGTTCGCCGCAAGCTATGGGTTGCGCGACCCTTGCAGTGCCTCCAGGTAATTATTTTCGTGCAATTGACATATTGCACGACACAGTTGCGGCTGAACGGGACACTCACATGACCTGGTTCACGCGGAAGTGCACTGGATTCCCACCGCTGTACTCAGGGCCCGACACGCGTCGGAGAGCCGAACCACAACAGCCCGCGAAGTTTCATACTCTCGTTCCTCACCTTTCGTATGCCTTGGGTGCTACATGGTCCCGCGGAGGCGAAGGCAGAGATGGATCCATATTTTGCGCGGCATCTTGCGCATGCTGAGGGGCTGGGGCAACCGTCTGGTATAGCCCCGGCTGGGCGTTTGGCATGACGCCAAACCCCATCGACGTCTTTGGAGCATTTGATCCAGCTGGAGTGCGTGGCTGGGGCGGCGGTGCAGAACCAGCTCCTGGCTCCCTCGAGTATGAATCTCCGCTGAGAGAAAAACTGCACAGTGGTGCATAGTGCGAAGCATTGTATGGATATAAGTGAGCCATTTATGTTGGACTGCGCTAGCCAGGTATGTGGCAGTGGGCTGGCAACGAAGAGTCGCGGTATTTCGGGCCAACAGGCGCCGGCTGGCGCATGGGGCACCGACAAGCCAGTACTTATGCTACTGTACCTATGTTTTGTATGTGTTGAGACAGGAATTCTCACCCATTGCCGTTTGCTTCGGCCATGACCTCGTCGCCCTCCTCCGGGCCTGCATCGGACTTCAGCTCCGACTTAGCGAAAACCCTGAGGAATCATTTAAATAATATATGAAAGTCTTTTCGAAATGGTGTGAAGGAGGGGAACTTCTCCTGGGGCGCCTCCTGGCAGAGCAACAACACCTGTCGGTGGGGGAACTCCCCTGTCCAGCCACGTGTGGGCGATTGCAGTTGCATTTCCTGCCTAAGTAGAAATCTGCAATGTATGCTATATCCAGATGGGTACCCGGTGCTGTCGCTCGGTGGCTTTATCGGCGACCACTTCGTCCAACCGCTGACACGCAAAGAGACGGCACCCAGCTCGCTCCTCTCGCGGCGACCAGCGTGTGAGAAGCACTTACTTCTTGAGCACGCGCCTCATGTTTGTCGTTGTGGATTGCAGCTGCGTTTGGTGGTCAGCGGAGACGCGGAAGCATTGAAACGCGGAGGAGAGGAAGAGGCGCCGTCCTTCGCAGCGCTGCTATGTGTACAATAAGCTGGAATCAGCTATTATGTTATATGAATTATGTATAAAGCGGGTGGGAGCGCCAGTGCACGAGATTGGGTTGGCATCAGGGAGTGGGGCAGTCGCCGTATCCGCTAGTCAACAACAAGAGCGATTGGCGCTGATGAAACTCAAGGTTCCTCCCTGTCATTTACGTTGCACCATAGTATTAAGTGCGCCTAACGTGCTGCTACTGCAAAGAACGCTCAGCAACCTGGACCGCATCCTCAACCTTACCCCACCCTACCTTCGCCAACTGCCGTGCAGTTCAACCGGCACGAGTAGTCATAGCGTCGCTTCAGCTCACTCCCATGCGAGATTGCACACTCCAAATTAACTATAAGGGCGTATAACTTATCGTTTGTGGCCAACGAGCGTGCCTACCTGCCGCACTTGCCCGACGCGAATGCTCGCAAGAAGCTACCAACTGCGCAGGTCCAAGGCCTGTTCCGCACGTGCGAGCCTTTGCACAACTCCAATCAACACATATCGATCGGCGATGCAGCCCGGTAATGACTCTGGGGTCTGGGCTCCTGTCCAAAAGTACGACAGCACGTTCCCAAACAAGCTCGCCCATTCCCGACCTTGCGAAACCGCCTAAGCGCTTGCGGTCGCGTGGCAAGCTAGCACATCAACAGGGTCGGCCAGGCTCGCTGCATGATTGGCATGGGTTTCGGGCAAGCCAGGGTGTATCCACGCCGCTTGTCCTCCGCGTAATGTCTCCCAGGGGCGTATGTGCAACAGGGGAGATGCCACATACCAGCGAGTGGTTAAGAAGGGGCCTGGATGCATGCATGCAAGAGTCCGTGCACAGCTACAAACGTCGGCATGTGACCCAGTGTTAGTGTGTGACCCCAGAAGTTGACCTGCCACCTGTGATGCGCCACGCGGCTAAGCAACGAGCACGCCGCACCCTGGCGCACCAGGCCACCGCTCCCGCAAGCCACAACTGGAAAACCGGTGCGCAGCGCACCAGGGCAGCTCCCCTGCAGCGCACACCTCCCAATGAACCAACAGCCGGTATCAAAATGCAGGACACCTCGCCTGCGAGGAGTCGCACACACTGGTCGACTGGTGAAGACTAGCACCTCACTCGCACGCTTGCCTTCACAGCTCGCTTTCCTTACCCAAGGCGGATATCTGTAGCTGTACGCCATTGTAAGGCCGTTCTACGGATGAGGACCGCCACCAGCGGCATCAGGTGACAGTCGTCATGTCTGGGGCGCGCAACAGCCCTCTGTCCCGGACCCGTGGGTCGCCCTGACCCCCTAAGCCACCCGTACCAAGAGACCGCCGACCCACGGCCAGTGTCAAGCGCACCCTGGCGCACCGCGCCACCACTACTACAACTGGAACAACGGCGAGCAGCGCACACGTACAACCAAGCAACAGCCAGTACCATGTATACCGTATGCTTCGCTCGCGAGGAGTCGCTCACGCTGGTGAAGCTGGCACGTGGCACCTCCCTGTATGCTTTCCCTTTATTCAAGGCGGATCTGTAGCTGTACACCACATGGGTCGCCAGCCGCATCGAGAGACCGCTCACCCACCACCCCGCCTCCTCACGCCTGCGCCTGCGCTTGCCCCTGCCCCTTCTGCCCCTTCCTCGCCTGCCGCCGCTTCTGCCTCTTGGACACCTTCTTGCCGCCCGCCTTCCTCCCCTCCCCCTCCCCCTCCCCCTCGCCCTCCTCCGCATCACTCCCCGCGTCATCCACCGCGCTCTCCCCCTCGTCTTCTAGGCTGTAGCTCTGCTCCAGGCGCTGCCTGACCCGTGGGTCGCTCTGCAGCTGCAGCTTGGCCAGCGCCCGCATGAGGGAGGCCTGCCACTGGTCCAGCACCATGAGGTTGGAGATCTCCCCCTGTAGGATGCCCGCCTGGGGTTTAGGGGTGGGGTTGGGTGGGGGATGGGAATTGTAGGGTACTAAGCATGCATTGGGGGCGTGCGGCAAGGACCGCAGGGAGCAGGTTGAGGACCTAGCGCTGTGGGTGCGGGGGAGGCCGTATGGGCATCAGGGGGATACGTGGATGCAAATCGGCGGGTGGGTCAGGAACGTAATGACGTTGTAGGGAAAACAATTCGGCATGGGCGCGGGGGGAGGGGAAGGGAAAGTAGTTCAAGCGGTTTGGCGGTAGGAGAGGGGGATGAGATGTGGGATAAGGGCGTGCAGCATGCAGCCAAGACCGGGAAGCAGGCTCCAGGCGTAGGCGCGAGCCCGTGAGGTTGAAGATCTCCCCCTGCAGGATACCCGCTGGGGGGTGGGGGTGGGGGTGGGGAGGGGATGGGATGGGAATTGTAGGGCACTGAGCATGGGTTAAGGGCTTGGGGCAAGGACTGCAGGGAGCAGGTTGGGACCTCGCTCTGCCCAGCTGTGTACGATATCATGGGTGGCAATTCCACCACCAGTTTTGTGCACCCACCTGCACAACCTCCCAGCGCCACGGGCTGGTCCCACTACAACCCCAGATGATACAAACGCCGGCGACAGCGCAAAGGGAGGCACGAGTGTGAGAATGCCCTTTGCGCACCTGCACCGCCGCCCCACCGCCATTGCACCGCCCGGGTCCATGGCCGCACCCCCATACAGCACAACCACCGGCGATAGCACAAAGCGACGCATGTTGCGCACCTGCACCGCCGCCCCCAGCGCCACCGCCTCGTCCGGGTCCACGGCCGCCTCCTTGGGCACGATGCCCGTCATGTGGGTTAGAAAGCGGCGCACGGCGGGCATGCGCGTGGCACCGCCCACCAGCAGCACGCTGGAGAGGGCGCCGCGGTGGCGGGGGCGGATCTCGGGGCGCATCTGCGGCGGTCGGGGTGCGATTTGGATAGCGGCGAATGTTAGAGAACTGCTACCAGCAGCACGCAGGA
>QAXN01001495.1:0-14428 GCA_004335795.1 Chlamydomonas sp. 3222
AGGGGTGGGAAACCCCGTGTCCCTAATGGCCGGGACCAGCTCTGTGTTTCGAGCGGGATGGGGCTGGGCTCTGGAAGGGGACCAAAACTGTGAAACCATACCATACAATCCCCATCCATGCGCATGTGCCTGCCTCGCTGCATGAGTTGCCGTGATTGTGAGGCAGAGGAGGTTCGTACGTTCCCTGCCGTAAACGTGCTTGTGCTTGGGTGGCCACGAGTTACGTTCTCGGCAACATCATGTCTTCACAAACACTCCGCAACACCGCAGCCTGCTAAGCACTGCAGCACATGAAAGGGGCGCCCTTCGGCAACGGCAGTGCCGTGGTGCAGGTACATCGGTAGCTGCACTCGTAACGTCAGCCGGTGCACTGCACACACGGCTCTGCACGCTGATGTAGGTTTAAGTGATCCCGATACTTGCAGGGGAGGGCTTTGTAGGCCACGGCCTAGTGGACAAAAGACCAGAGAAAAAAAGAGCCCTCGTGTCCAGGGGAGGTCCCCCTGCCCTGTCCTGCAGCGCTCCAGCGACGGGCGACCGTACCTGAGCTCAGCGTCCGTGTGCTACGATGTACAAATTCAGCTCAGGTCCTTGCGCTACTGCCCCTTGGATAGCCCTCCAGCTTCTTACAACCACCGCAACCGCGCGACAGCATATCCATGCTTTCTGCAAATAATTTATGAAATTCATTACATGAATGAATGGATTTTCGGGAGACCCTAGCGAGGGTCCGTCGGTCCAAGTGCCGGGAGAAATTCCCGAGCGACGTCTCCTCCCAGAACTGTGGCAGAGGGTCGCATCGTCACTCCCTAAAAATGAAGTTGCATGCAACCTTCGGCTCGTTTGCAAGGAGGCGGCCGAGCAGCTGCACGCCGTCCAGTACCGCACGGTACTTTGCTCCGAGCCGGTGCCCGTTGGGGCCTTCTCCACCCGCTGGGCTCGGCCGGGCTCCACCCGCAGCTTGAGCCTTGAAGTGAGGCGACAGCTCATATGCGCCTGTTGTGCCAGCGGTGTCATTGATAACCTCATCACCGCGTTAAACGTGAGTGGGGAAGGGGTGAGGCATGGGTTTGATGGCGGGGAGGGGGTGTTGCCAAGCTCACAGCGTGAACACGCTGCGACATGCAGACAAAGTATCCATGCGCGCAGGCTGCACTGGCCAGGTCTTTGATGTCTGACGCACGTATGACGCGTGGCACCTGTTGCTCTATCCGGCCATCCCTCCCCCCTCCCCCCCTCCTTCCCCTACCCCCTGCCCGCAAGGCCTGCTCCCTACCACTGGACGGCACCGAGCTCTCCGCCGCCGCCCACCACGGCCACGTGCACGTGTGCTCCTGGCTCCGGAGCCACGGCTGCCCCTGGCCCTGGGCGCTGCTGGCCACCGCCGCCGCCGCCGGCCACGTGCCCGTGTGCACGTGGCTCCTGGATGGCGGGGCGCCCGCCGACCTGTCGCCGGGCACGCTGCACGCCGCCGCGGCCGCCGGGCGCGGCGAGGCCGTGGCGTGGCTGCTGAGCAGGGGATGTCCCTGGGCCGACGACGCGGCGGGCGCGGCGGCACGTGGCGGGCACACGGGCGTGATGGAGCAGCTGATGGCGTGGCACGTGGGTGACCAGGGGAGGTACCCCATGGCGTGGACCAACCTGCTGGCGGGGACAGGTGGGGAACCACCTAAACGCAAGGAAACCGTGTCAGGCGTCAGGGCAGCACGGAATTGCTGGGACAGGTGGGGGTTTGACGGGGAATTGCTGGTGGCTGGGGCAGCAGCTCGGAGGTATGCATGTGCAGGTGGGTGTCGGTGGCCGTGGCCGTGGCTTGGCCTTGCCTGTGCGGCAGCAGCCGAGGGGTGCTACTTAACACCCCTTTGAGCCTAGTATCCTCCACGTTGCTGTGTTGACACACGTGGATTCTGCCGTGCGCTAAGAGACCTACCCTCGTCCTGCACCAGGCCTTGGTACTCCTGTCGTCTAACCGTCTTTGCACCGTCTCCTTCTGCGTGCTTGTCCCCACACGCCACAGCCTACGGCTGCAACCTGGCCACGCTGCAGCGCGTGTGCGGTACGTGGCTGTCGGACCCAGCCCACGGGGGAGGAGCCAGAGGGGCGAGCGGGGCAGCGGCAGGGGGAGCGGTGGGTACAGCGGCCGGGGTATCTGCGGGGATGGCGGCAGGCGCAGCCGCAGAGGCAGCAACGCCATTAGCGAACGGGGCCAACGGCTACCCGCACGGTGATGGCGCCCATGCAGCTGCCGTACTTGGGGCATACGCCGCCGCCGCCGCCGGCGGCGGCGGCGGGGGAATCGAGGACTTACGTTTACTCGGGAGTGGCGGCGGGAACGGCTTTCGCGGCCTGGGTCCGCTGGACGCGAAGGTGGTGGTCTCCTGCGCCGCCTGCAGCCCCACTCCCGACTGGGCCGACAAGGTGGCCTGGCTGCTGGCCCCACCCTGCGCCTTCCCGCCCGCCGTGTGGGGCGGGCTGTACGACGCCGCCGCCCGGCTGCCGTACCTGCGGACGTTCGGCTTCCCGCCTCCGGACAAGGCCATGGCGGACGGGCTGGCGTGCGAGGGGGATGCGGAGGGCTTGACGGCGCTGGTGGCCGCGGGCGTACGCCCGGATGTGACCACGGCCCGGCTGGCGGCGCGGCGGGGGCACCTGGGGGTGCTGCGGGTGTTGCATGGCGCGGGGTGTGCTATACCGGTGGCGGAGGCGGTGGGGCTAGCGGCCGAGGGCGGGAGGGTGGACATGATGGCGTGGCTGGTGGACGAGTGTGGGGTGGGGCAGGGAGGGGGAGGGGGAGGGGGAGGGGGAGGGACAGCGGGACGGGAAGCGCAGCCGGTGAATGCGGCGGGCGGCCAGGCTGGAGAGGGTGGAACGACGGCTGGGGAAGGGGCAGCAGCGCAGCCGGGGGCTGATGCTGCCGGTGCGGTTGCTGCTGCTGGTGCTGGGGGAGCCTCCGGAGCACGTGTGTCCTTCCGCGCGTGCGAGCTGCTGACGGAGGAGCTGTTCGCTGCGGCTGCCGCCTCGGGCAGCATGGCGCTGGCGGTGTGGCTGCGGGGCCGCGGTTGCCCCTGGGACGCCGGGGCGTGGGCGGGCGCGGCGCTGGCGGGCAGCGGGGAGCTGATGGAGTGGCTGCGGGAGCAGGGCTGCCCCATGGGGGTGAGTGCGTGTTGCAACGGATTTTGGACACGTGGTAGGATGTTTGGTGGTTCCAGGAAGGATGCTTGTTGGTTCGAGCATGGGGTGAGTGCTGCAGCGGCTCAGGGACACACCGTGAAACGAGGGGTCAAGTGAAAATGGCTGTCGGATCACAGGTAGTGGGCGGGAGTGCGGGCGTGATGACAAAGAGGGGCGCAGCGTATGCGAGGTCCAGGGATCTAGGGGCTCGCTGCTAACACTCCTCGTGCTCCGTAAGGTACGGCACGGGCCTTGGGGGGGCTGGGGGCGTGGGCTGGAGGGCCCTTCACCGTAAGGGCACAGCGGGTGCCGGTCTTGGACACCGGGCTGCACTTGCTCCCACAGTGCTTGAGACGTGGGACCGTGTGCTCAACCGCTGTGCCCGGGCGTTGCAACATGCACAATGCGCTAGGCGCAATCCGCCATGCTGAGTCATAATGACATTTGCGCCCTGAAATGTGCAGGGCAAGCGCTCGCGTACACCTTGCGCTCTTCCTTTCCACTCACGCTTGTCACTCCACACGGTAGCAGCCCGAGCCCTTAAGCTCCCCGCCCGCCCTTCTTCAAGCCTCAGGACGACGGCATGCCGTACGCCATGGCGGCACGTGGCGCCGACCTGGCGACCGTACGCGCCCTGTGGCGGCTGGGCTACCCGTGGGGCCCTCGGGGGGCCGCCTTCGCCCGCGCCATCACCGAGGGCCACTGCGCACACACGGTGCCTGTGCTGCGGCTGATGCTAGCTCTGGGCTGCCCCGTGGACTGGGAGGCGGCGGAGCGGGCGGCGGCCGGGCGGGACGCGCGGGGCGTGAGGCTGTTCGTGCAGCGGCGGGGGTGCGAGCCGGGGCGGGGGGCAGCGGGTGTGGGTGTGGGTGGGGATGCGGGTGTGGGTGCGGGGGAGCCCAGCTGGCTGGCCGCGTGGCAGCCGTTTGGGTCGTAGGGTAGGGGCAGGGGCGCGGGGGTGGGGTGAAGGGTTGCGGGACTTTGGGGTTGAGCTGGCTGGGGTGGGACGAGCTGGGGTGGTTGGGTTGCGCGCCACGCGGTTCCTCGCTGGGGGCTGGTGGTGGTCGGACCCGGCGTGGAGTCGGGAGCAGTCCTGAGGTTGTGGGTGGATTCATGGTAGCTCCATGAATGTCACGTGAGCAGGTGCATCAGGTGGTCTGAGGCATTCATCTCTTTGCCGGTCAGTAAAGCCTTCCCTGTGATCTGCGGCGCACAGGAGGTGGTGAGTGGATAAATGGTATGGGCAGAGTCAACGTTGAAAGAGGGCAGCTGGGAATTGACGGGACAGAGTTGGATCGAGCATCAGCTGTTGCCGCATAGCGAATGCCAGGAGGAGTGTTTTTTGCACCACCATCCCATGCTGCCGAGCTGTGTGGCAACTGCGTGGCATGCGCTTGCCATGGAACGTCCCTTCCCACCATGTCCGACACCGTGTGGAGTGCGCGTACTGCTCTGCTGGTGAAAGCGTGTTACGTACTCGAATGTGCGCTCTTGCCTACAATGCGAATAATTCGTGCCAGGGAGTGTATATCATTGCTAGTATCGTCAATCACATTACTTGCTACGTTACGCACATTTCTTAGGCATTTCTCACTTTTTGTGTGACGCAGTACATAGGTGACGCTACGGCAGCTTTCTCCATAGTATCTTCCCACACTTCACAGATTAATGTGGCGATTAGCAGGCTGTGCATGTATGCTGCACAAGCTGCACAAGGTGCAAGTGTCGACTGGGTCAAAAGCTGTAGCGCGGTGACCCAACAAGCTCTGCAGAACTTCGTAGTATTGAATTGAGGCAGGCTTACTGAGTACTTGGCAATAACTGCGAACGCTTGGAGCTGCGCAGTAAGATGGAAGGGGCCCCCAACAAGGTAACATGCTCGCGCCCGCGACGCTCTGGTTAGCTTACATGCTGTGCTCATGGTAATCAAACAGAGTCTCTCCTGGTCCTGGCGCAGGACCCGGTTATAGCTGGTACGCAGCATACAGACGCAAATGCCTGGGCAGGTCTAACAGACCAGTTGCGATGGACGCCAGCGGAAAAGTATCCTTTGGATGCCTGCACTCTCCTGTACACTGATGTTCTTCTCCGAGCGCTACTACGACACGGAAAGGAGCGCAAGGCGCTCCAGGCCAGCCTTGCCCAGCAACATGGCAACGACATCGACACTAAGCCGGTCTCGGGGACACCAGCGCGGGTTCTGCTGCCCCTGCTGCGGCACTGGTACCACTGGGCGCACATCGGAGCAGCGCTGCTCCTGCAGGCCCTCCTGCCAGCAGCCATCATGATCAGCTGGTCTCCAGCAAGCTTTGGAGACCTCTTTGCACCTCCGGACGCTGGGCTGACGCAGCCCCTGCTGCCATCCACTCGCGCGGGTGACACCAACAGCTGGGTCAGGGTGTGCCAGGGCATCATCGTGGTGTACCTCATCCTGCTGGCCATGCCGCACCGGCTGTCCAGCTTCTGGCAGATCCTGCACCACGGCCTCAAGCACGAGCAGCACAACGCAGTGTCTTGCGTCAAGGTAGGTTGCCGTGCTGCGGTTCGGGGCCCGGGGCCTTTCGCGGGAGGAAGCTTGATGGTCAAATTCACTCGGTTGTAGGCGCCACATGATGGGGCTTGCCTGTGCCGATAACTGGACTGGCAGGGAGGACTAAAGCTTTTCATCATTGTCCACTAACTGCACCCACCCCTCCACCCATCCCCGCTTTCCAGTCTCCTCCCTTCCCAACCCTTCTCCCCGCCACCCGCCTCCCCCACCCGGCCGCACCCCACAGGGCCTGCTGTTCCTGACCCACCTGCCCACCACCCTGCTGGTGCTGCTGGTGGCCGTGGCGCTGGCGGTGCGCGCCCGCAGCCCCCCGGAGGCGGTGCTGGCCGCCCTGGTGGCCCTCTTCATCCTCGCCTTCGACACCCTGGTCGCGCAGCACCTGCGCGCCAGCCTGTGTGTTAGCGCACACCACCTGCGGACCGTGCTGCTGGCCACCGAGGACGACGACGCGCGTGAGCTGCGCGCCAAGGCCGCCGCTGCCGCCGGAGGGCAGCAGGCTGCGGCGGCGGTGGGGTTAGCAGTGGGTAATGCAGACGCCGAGTCGGCGGCCTCCGACAGCACTGTGGGGGGCGTCGCCATTGCGCACGTGGGCATTGAGCTGCGGCCCACTGCGTACGGCCTGGCGGTGGTGCACTGGCGGTGGCTGCTGGTGGGGCTGGCGGCCATGGTGCAGGGCGCGGGGCTGGCCTTGGGGGGGTACGCGCTGTACCGCATCCACCAGTACTGACGGCAAGGCAGGCGCAGGGAGGTGTAACTCCCAAGGGAGGGTTGGCGATGGACTCGTCTGCGTTGTACCTCGGGTAGGTTTGGGTAGGATAGGGTAGGGGGGCGAGCAGAGGCAGCAGAGGACAGGATGGCGGCGGCGGCGGCGGCGGGAGGGAGAGTGGGGGAGGGGAGGGGCGGAGAGGGCGGCGTGGTGTGCTTGCATCTGGCATGGGCAGGTGTGGAGTGTGGTGCATGCGTTAACTGCGCGTGGTGCCTGTGATGGCTGGGGCTCAGGGTCCTGGGTGCGACGGACGCAGGCAAGACTGCAGGCATGTCGGTTGCCATGCACAGGATCGGCGCGTTTCCTCATCGGTCGCGTAGCTTTGCGGTGCGTTGGAGCCTTTGCTCTTCGGGCTGGAGATTGAGCATGCTAGTATACGGGGAGATGGGCACGTGAGCCAGAGGGCCATGCCTTGTGAGGTGCTGCTGCACAGGGAGGTTGACGTGAGGTGCGGCTGCATGTGCATGGCACTTTGCAGCCTCAATGCAGCCGACTGCCTTTGCAAAGTTACGCCGGCAGTGGTGGCGGCGTACACTGTTTAATGTAGCGAGGGTCGTGCAGTTTGGCGTGTTAAGCTACGGTATGTAAAAAGCGTTCAGGTAGCATGGCACGTGTTGCACGCCGTTTGATGCCGCTGGGGAGCACGCACGGCACCCTTGCGCCACGAACCACCCCCCCCCCCCGCCATAACCGACCGGTCAGGGGGTGGCCCCCTGCACAACATGTATGTCCTGCGCGTGCGCCTTCGGCCAGAAATCACAGCCATGCATCATCTGTGCGCTTGTGCCCAACTTGTCTGATTGGTTGTCTGCAATGCTGACGAGCGAGCCGTAAGGCTGCGTCCACCGTGGCTAACACCAGTGCTGAGTAGCAGGGCATTGGGCTCCTAACAGCATAGCTTTGTCCAGGAACCCGAAGGGCTCCACTGCTCTTGCACATTCATAATGGTGGAAGCAGCTGGCGTTGTCACTCCCGTACGTTATTTGGGAGACCTCTGCTGGGCCACTTTTGCTTGACAAAAGAATTTCACCATGTTGCAGTATTTGCATTTAAGCGATGCTTGTGCACTGCCTTACTGAGTGTCGTGCGCCTGCGCCGGCGTGCCCTGTGTGTATGGTGCGAGCGCCTGTGTCGACCGTATCGTCCAGAGCCTTGATACTGTCCACTCTGTAGCCAGCATGCGTGAATCATGGTCGCTACATGTGCCTTAAGTTGCTGCTGGGGATGTGCACCACGATCCGAGTATTAATTTGTTCATTTGCAGGGATACGGCATTCATTATTGGAATGTAAAGTTCTGCCGCCATCCCGGACACAGTGTGCATGCGAGGTGCAGGCTGTGAGCACAAGGTAGCGGCACACACGCAGAGGCACGCTGAGGACATACGGGGTCCACGCACACTGTTGCACCGTCCCAGCCGCCTGGACACGTGGCAGTAGACACGTGGCAGTGGACAGCAGTACATTTGCTTGCAACGTTTCAGTCAGTATACTCCCATCCATAGGGAGGTCATAAGCAGACCTGAGCCTAAAAAAGATAGACCACTCCAGGCGTCCAGGGGAGCTCCCCATGGACACTACCACAGAATTGGGTAGCTCGTCCTCCACCTTCCCTGTGCCGTACACCATACAGACCCCAGGGTGCCTAGCAACCATACCGCGAGTCATATCTGCTGCAAATGACCATCAGCCAAGCCAAAAGGGCATTGGTTGCTTGTGTTGTGTAAACGGGAACCGCGTCGTCGCCAGAACCTGCCAGAACCCTGACGCATACGCGTATGTGTTCATGGGAGACAAGAGGCGCACCTCCCCTGTACGCGTCGCCGCCCGAAACTCCAGATCCCTCCGCCAAAGGGCAAACACCAGAGGCCAACCCCAGAGCGGCAAACAAGATCTTCAACCCTGCAGCTCCTGCGGCAAGCGCATGTATGAAGTAACTTGCACTACCGCTACCAGGGGAGCACACAGGAGGCGCACGACAGAGTCAGGGTGCAGCTACCCACGTACGATATGGAGACTTCACCAGACGGACTAGAGCGTCAAAAGCGAGCTTAGCCCAGCCCGAGCAGCTGGCAGAGTGCCAATGTCGTGCCCGGGGGAGTGCCTCGTGATCCCTACCTGGGAACACGGCCTGGCCTAGCCTGACACAAAGGGGAACTGCTGACATCAGCTATTCCAAGGTCCCAAGTACTGTTGAGAGGAACGACATAGCGGAAACTGTGTTCCTTGCATGAGGGAACACTGACTAATTCGTGCGTGGACATGGCTAGGGGACAAGGGGAGCTCCCCAAACCGGGTTCAGGATGCGCAGGGTGATCCATTGAGTCCCAGTTCCAGGGCGTTCACTGCGAGCTACAATGAGATCCGCCGCCTGCATTGTTGAAAGCAGCGGGAACAGGCGGCAAGACAGGCAGAACTTACGACGGGGTGGGGACCATGGGGTGGTCAGGCTTGCCAAACCTTCCTGAACCGGCTTGCCGTTCATTAAGTACGATGCCGGGGATTGTACCAGACTTCCGATCCTTCTACGGCGTACGGTACTGGCCTGGCATCAGCATGTCTGTATCGGATGTCCAGGCATGGGACATGGGAGCGCTGGTAGGCTTGAGGTGTTGCAAGATGTAGTGATGGGAGTACAAACGCAGAGCAGCTTCAGACTGAGCTTGTGTTGCAGGATGCGGTAAGCTTGAGGTGTGGTAGGGTCCAGCTGGGCCCAGGCTTCCAGGGCTCGTGCCCTGACGCAGGCAGCAGGTGTTACCCTGCGTCGCCCCTAGCGGCGATGTGTTAATCCTGGGGCTGCTCCCCGCAGCCATGGCAGTTTGGCGTGTGGCCCTGTCCTGGCATCTCCTGACACCGTGACGGCCAGTGCTGCAGACTCGGTCGTCATGGTTACGCCGCAGTACTGCGCCCTCGCCCGCCCACACCTTGCTTGTTGACGTGCTGCTTGCGTAAAAACCAACAGTTTTCCATGTGTCCCGCGTTACCGCATCTTACCTCGAATTTGTCAGGCACGATGGACACAGCCCCTGTGCTCTAGACTCGTCGGGCGCTGCTAGCCACAATGAACACTTTCCATTTAAACACCGCTCTATCGGCGCAACATTACACCTCTCGCATGGAATCAGGAGGACGGCCGAAATCAATATTTGTCACTGGCGCGCGGCGGACATCTGCTGGGGCTAGTTTCACCTGGCAGATATCTCAGCACCTAATTAGCCTGTGACGTTTTATGCCCTGCGACGAGGCATAGACCCTCCACGGAGCTGCCGTTTTAGCAAGTTTTCATGCGTATGCATGTGTACGACGGCGTCCTCGGGTGTCTTGCTGCCTAGGTACCGGTTGGTACGCGACAGGCATGTCGTCACCAGGCAATTTAGTCTGGAGATAGGTGAACCGAATAGGCAGGTTCGACAGTCTCCTGCCGGTATGGTTCCGTGCCGGTGATAACGCCACTGTTTGCGACTTTGCCGCGCCTCCTGACCAGTTGATGTAGATTACAATCCTGAAATCATGCTTTAGTGACAAGAGGCCAAATGATACCGGGCAGAATGTCAGCCGGGCGGCTTTTACCAGGCAGCCCTAGGCTCCGATAGTCAGGCACTCAGCGTGCTATCCGAATTCTCTGAAACCTTACAAAAGATAGGAGCTCAACCCATATCGCCCACGACCTTAGAGCGCTGGCGCAGCTGGGCAATCCTTCCAGAGTATCCTCGCCCACCACGCACCTCACACCGGCTCGTGGGCTACTGAGAGCAAAGAATATCATACATACTACTGTGTTGTATAGCGTGCACATATTCTCAGCTGGTCGACGCCGAAGTTCACAGCCAAGGGTGGGCGCTGGTCTGACTACGTCGGCAGAAAGGCCGCGGCGCATAGCCCCATGGACGGCACTGGCTGGAGCCATGATTACATAAACAATATGGTGTACAGGAAGCGGAGGGGGCCATCCCTCGTGCTGGTCCTTGTCGCCCTCTTGCTGGCGACAGAACCTCTTGTCAGCGCAATTAGCGACAGCAGCGACAATGAGCATGGTCCCTTCCAGGCTGCGATGCTCACAGCAGCAGATATTGTTGAGCAGCAGCGGAGGAGATTGGTGCAGGAGGAGGGCGCAAGCCTTGAAGGGCAAGGGGTCGGCACCACGCCCAACACGTCGCCGGAGCTCGAGACCCAGGCCCACATCAACTTGAAACGCCCCCCTCCGCCTCCGGGGAGAAAGCCGCCTGTACCAGCCATCAAGCCAGAACCGACATACAACAACAAAAGGCCGCCCCCGCCTGGCGTCAAGCGGCCTCCCCCACCTGGCTCCAAACGCCCGCCCCCGCCCTTCGTGCGGCGGCCGCCCCCACCACGCCCACGCCGCTTCAAAAAGAAGAGCCCTCCCCCACCGTCCCCCACCAAGCGGCCCCCGCCCCCCTCCAAGCAGCCCCCGCCCCCCTCGCCCAAGCGGCCCCGCCGCTTTCGCAAGAAGCGCCCGCCCCCGCCAGCACCCCCGCCACCCCGCCCGCGGCCACCCTCTCCCAAACGCGCCAAGCGCAAGAAGAGGCCTCCCCCCAGCCCCGCTCTCCGGTCGCCCCTGCCCCTGCCCCCGTCACCGCCGCCGTCACCTCCACCGCAGCCGCCGTTGCCTCCGTCTCCACCCCCGCCCCCGCCACCACTGCCCCCGGGGCTCGCGCTGCAGCTGACCATCTTCCAGCTTACCTTCAACCAGAACCCCCAGACTGTCCTCAACGATCCTTCGGAGCTTGCCAATTTCAAGACCCAGGTGAGGTTTAGCGAGTTGGCTAACAGCCTGTCTCCATCATACTGCGTGCTGCAACACGTGGGGTAGCCTGGTTGTGTACCAGCACGCTTGCATGCAACGTTAGTACAGGGTAGCTGTTCTTACGGGGTGCATGGACCCGAATGCCGGGCGGCTGTTGTTACTGGGTGCATGGGCATGAATGTGGAGGCTGTCTGCAGCTTCATGGGCCTCAAGATACATACGGCGGTGCGATTCTGCCTTACCTGCCATATGCTGAACGCTTCGCCCCGTCCCTTTGCCTTCGCGCGTACAGGTCCAGACCAGCATGGCTGCGCTGTTTAGCGTTGCCGAAGACCAGATCCTGGTTCGCGAGGTGCGTGCAAGCAAGCACGGGCTTGGAACATGCAAGGAATTTGTCCGGGCTCAGGCCGTTGGGTCGCAGGTTGTGGCTGAAGCACGAAACGCACGGTCAGGCAACAGTGCCCCCAGTGTTGCGGCTGTACGGCGCGCCACTGAGCACGGCTTGTGAGACAGTCAGGCAATGACAGGGGAATGACCTCTGGGCGGCCGCCTAGAGTGCTGGTGGTACGTGCTTAACGAATGGGAACGCCAAAAAGAACGCCTTGTCTACTTGACCTCGGCTCCCGCCCCTAGGTGTTCATCGTTTCGGGCACTACCGGGCGTCGCCTGTCCGAGCTGCCTGGAGCTGACGAGGGCACCGAGGACGGTGTAGCAGATGACGATGACGAGGAGCATGGAGGTTACGAGCACGACTCGTACACCTACGATTATGAAGGTGATGAGGAGCACGGCGAGCAGCAGCAAAAGCAGGCGGTGGTTGATGACGAGGATGACTATGCGGACGAGGAGGAGAGCAGCAGGACGAGCAGCAGCAGCGACAGCAGCAGGTGGCAGCCCCATGGCAGTTCGGTGCTGTCCGCCGTGGCGCAGCCTGAGGGGCGGCTGGAGGTGCGGCGCGTGTGGACCGCCGAGCAGCTGCGGCCGCACCTGCCGGCTGTGCTGGCGGCCACGGTGCACGAGATGGTGCAGTACGCGACGCTGCCCGCACAGCACCACGAGGTCCGCATGGTGAGTGGGTAACGGCAGGGGGGACAGGGGAGCTGGGGAGCTGGGGGCGGGGCCTCAGGTTCAGCGCAGAGTTGGTGCCTTAGGCATCTCATGTGGTCTGTAACCCCCGGACTGAATGATGGGTTGGGATGGGTACAGGAGAGGCGGTGGGGAGAGCAGGGCAGAATGGACAGGAAGGATGGGAACTGGTGAAGGGGCAGGGCAAGGTGCCGATCTTACGTTTCTACCACGGGTTCCCACTGTGGCCGAGCCATTGCGCAGCACCGCGTAGTGTGCGTTGCAGGGCGGACGCAAGGTCAGGTGGAGGTACAGGGGTAGGAGCGGCAGTAGGGGGACATGTGGCAGGAGTAACAAGAGGGAAGTTGGTGCACAGTTGCTAGGAAAGGCGGGGAGTTTTCTGATAAGGGGCTAGAGAGTCAGTACAGCAGGACCACGACAGGCCCAAACGGTCACTGGTGGTGGAAAGGGCGGTAGGGTACGACCGGGCAGTATGGCGGATGTGGCGGCGGGGTTAGGGTAGGGAGAGGTTGGCTTCGGGGTTAAGGGGTGAAAACGGTAATGCAGTAGGCGTACAGGCGGCAGCAGGGGCAGTATGATTGGTCAAAAGGCCAGAATGGGCGCTGAAGGCACTTGGCACAGTAGGGGCACCAGCAAGTCGGGCAGGAAATGCGTTAGCAGAGGCTGACGGTAAACAGCGCAGGAGGGACAACAGGAGCAAGCGGGGAACAAGGGGCAAGAAGGGTGGGACAGGCGGCAGGGAAGCAAGAGAGGTTGGAGTTGCAAACAGAGTTAACATGGGCGAAAGGGGCAGCAGGGCAGGAGCGATGGAAGGGGCAGGGGGGGCAAGATAGGCAGGTGGGGCAGGAGGGGCCGAACGGGAGGCAGGGTACGGGAGGAAACAAAAAGAGCAGGGGCGAAAGGGGCAGCAGGGCTGGCTGAGTGCAATCTGACGTACTATAGCTGAATCACTGGCTGCGGCCTGCTGTTGCTTAGCGCAAGTGTTAGGCTGATACGGCTGACTGATACGGTGTGGCTTGCTGAAGTAACTCGGCCCACCAGCTCCGGGGCCTGCAGGTAAAGCCAACTGCTGTACTACCGTATAGGCTTATCATGCATAATCGAAGATCCCAGTAATCTTGCCTGCATAAGATCCTAATGTTTTCCATATACGTATCCTCGCCCGCTCCTTCCCCCTTTCAGCTGCTGGACACCACCCTCCTCACCTCTGCCTCCGCGTCCGCCTCCACCTCCACCTCCTACCTGGACCCCTGGTACCTGGCCGCCCCCCGCCGCCAGCTGCAGCAGTCCGACGGCGACCGCCTGGGCTGCAAGACGGTGCTCATCGAGACCATCGAGGTGCCCTTCCCGCCCTCCCCACCGCCCTCGCCCCCCGACCCCCCACTCTCCCCGCCCTCCCCTCCCCGACCCCCGCGCCGTCCGCCGCACCCTGTACTGCCCCCCGGCGTCAGCGAGCCGCCCGACACCCCGCCGCCGGCGCCGCCGCCCAGCCCCCCGCTGCCGCCGCGCCCGCCGCGCCCGCCACGGCCGCCGCCCAGGTCGCCCATCAGCTTTGCGGACATACAGAATGCAACCGGTGAGCGGCGCAATGCCAACACATAGCGCTGATTCCACAGGACAGATGTGCTTGTAACCACCGTCCCCTGTAAGATGCCTCAAGGAGCGTAACTGCCGGCTTCTTGGCGCCCGCTGCTGTGGCCCCCCTGCCTTTGTCGCTGCCGGGTAGCCACCAGTGCACCAATGAGGGCGCACATGCAACTGCGTGCCCCTAGGGCTGCCCCTGGCGGTGCGTCCAGCACGCATGCCGGTAACCCACCTGTACCTGCTTCGTACCCACATCCCTCCCTTTCCCCACCCCAGGTGCCGGTGATGCCAGCATCGTATTCGACCCTCCCTCCCCGCCACCCGGACCGCCATCGCCGCCTCCCGTCCTCCGGCCCCCATCACCCCCACAGCCCCCGGCCCCCCCTCCCTCGCCACCTGCGCCGCCGTCCCCTCCAACCCCGCCGCAGCCTCCCTCCCCTCCCCCGCCCCTGTCCCCCAGTCCGCCCAGCCCCCCTCCGCCTTCTCCTCCCTCTCCGCCGCCACCT
>QAXN01001496.1:0-16249 GCA_004335795.1 Chlamydomonas sp. 3222
TTACAACTTCACGGAGCTAGTATTCCGGGCTTGCATCACTTGCTGTTGTAGTATGACTGACTCAGGCCCGAGCCGGGAGGGCTCGAAGCACAGAACAGCACATGCGTGGGTCTGCTATGGCAAACCGCGGCAGGGAGGCTCCCCTGCCCCGCGGCAACAAGACGGCACAAGCGAGAGGGCAGACGCGCAGACCCAAGCCGTACACATGATAACTGCGCAGACGACACAAAGAAAAAAAGCACCCCATCCAAGCAGCCCGTCCTCTAGGGCATCAGGCACAGGCCCTCATCAGGCAGCGCACACCGCGCACGCAGAGCTTGAGGGCCGGGAACAAAAGCCGTCCCGGGCGCCTGAGCCACATGCAGCCACTAGGTAGCAGGGAAGAAAGGTCTCCCCTGCTTGAGGTAGTAGGGCTGTACGGCCAGTACAACACCACACAGAGGCTACCGGTACGCAATTCGCAGTAAGATTCATCAAGGGAGGTCCCCTGCACAGCAGCGACGTCAGGGAGCTCCCCTGCACAGCAGCGACCGACTTGGGTCTTAGCGTGTTGAGGAAAGAGATCGTCCGGCATAGGCAACACAACGTCATAACACGCAAACACTAGGCATATGAAGACTGTCTTTGATACGAGGTAGCCCCTCTTTCTGTTGGAAACCTACAGCTTAAGGCTGCATTATTAACTATAATGTAGAATCGCTTGACGTTCAAGCTTGCAGCGCGAGGCAGAAGCTGCACACCTGTCCTTGTGCGGAGAGCCGGCCCTACACAGCGTACAGCGTGCGCCAAGCCATCGCGATGGATCTAAGACAGCGATGGATTATACCTTTGATAATAACGCTTCTATGGGGTGTGGCGCTTTTGGCGGGTGCGCCCGCTTGACTTAGCCAAAGTGCCTGCCGGAGCAGCAAGGTTATAGCATTTCTGATCAAGTACTTTTGTACCATGCGGCAGATGCACGGTCTTTCGGACGGATAGGGGAGCTCGACCAGCGGCGAGGGCGGGCCATGCTAAACCGCGATCTAAGCCACGATGAAATTATACGGTATTTTGACAAATTGGTAAGCACAATTAGTGTCCATCGATACAGCCCTGAATTTTCCCGGCGGCAAGGGGTGCGCAACATCCCTGCTGCTGCCTGCTGCCACTGCTGCTGTCCCTGCGCCTCAACCCACTCTCCCCCCTTGGCCTTGCTGCTCCCTTCCACACCCTTCTCCCCAACGCCTGCATAGTATGCCCATTGGCCGGACGGCACGCGCACTCAACTGATGGAGGAGTACAAGCGCCGGGTGTTGCAAAAGGGGTGGCGGTGGGGTATTCCACACGACGATGAGCACTTCTTGGACCTATACTACTTTCTGCGCAACAAAACCGAGGTGCGCCCATGATGTAGATATGCTACTCGATTTTCTTGCCAACTATAGCACCATGTATGCATATCGCACGCGTCACGGCTTTCATGTAGACGGGGTTGAAGGACGCATATGCAAGCTTATCGTGTTGTGGCAGGCACGTGTCGTCCAGGCCGCGAGGCAACATGCAGCACGCCGGAGCCTGTCATGAATATGTTGAACAGGGCACTTAGATGCATATCAGCGCCGGGTGCTGCAGTGGTACGACCGTTCATGTGACCAGCAGGTTCCCACAGCGCACGGCTGGAGCCCGGACAAGGACCGCTGCGCCCCCGGGTGCTACCTGTACGGCACATGCAACCAGGAGGAGGGCAGGTGGGGGTGTGCGAAGATGGGGTGTGGGGCGGGGTCACGGCGGACTAAGACCGTATTGCCAGGTGGCTGGTGGGGAGCTGGGCACATGCAACCAGCAGTAGGGCAGGTCGGGGCGAAGGTGTGGGGAGAGGGAGGGCGGACAGGGACGAGCTCGGACGCATGAGTGGGGTATCAACAGCCGGAGAGGGCGCTGCTGGTCAGGTTCCAGCAGGCCTAAAGGCCGGCGCATGGGTCGGCCGCTGGCTAAAATATATGTGCCTCGAACGGAGCAGCAGCGTCGCAGGAACGGCAGCAAAGGTACAGGATAGGAGCAGCAGCAGTACGGTAGTAGCAGCGGCGGCGCTTGCGTACGTACGTGGTGAGACGGCTGTGATCCTTTTCCCTCGCTTGCTTTCCCCCCGCAGCCGCACGCTGCCGTACACGCAAGGGAAGCAGCGACGGGAATGACTGTAGGAAGGACCATACGATGTGCGCTTAGGACCATACCTACCCGCAGCTACACGCGCTGTGCTGCGCGGTGTCCCCCGTGCCCGGTGTTGTGTGCAGGTGCGACTGCCCGCGGGGCCGCACCGGCCCAGACTGCGCCACCCCGCTGGCCACCAAGTGCAGCGACTTCTGCCAACACGACGGCGAGTGTATCCGCATCACGCAGGAGCTGTGTATTAACAGCTGCAACCAGCGGGGGCACTGCGTCAGCGGCACGTGCCACTGCTACCCGGGGTACTTTGGCAGGTGGGTGTGGCGTTACTGCGTTACCGGTAGGCAGGTGCGTGGCGTTACCGCATTAGGCAAGTAAGTGATTGAGCATCGAATAGCGAAAAATCTAAGCCTTGAATGGTACAATGTTTGCACAACGCTGGTTGCTACGCGGGGTGGGGACCGCATGGCTTGGGCTAGGCCGGGACTGCGGCCCCTCCGGTGCTATGGCCTATGCGGCTCCTCCGGTGCTCAGCTTAAGCCGATGGCTTTTGAAAGCGCTTCCCTTTCCCTGCACTGGGGCCGTCACCAGGTGGCCTGTAGCTCGTGCGCTTCCCGGTCTCTGGGAACTTCGCTGCACGCATCGCTCCACGCACTGAACGTATCCCGTCTCTCCTTCGCTCATCCCCTCCTTATCCGCAGCGACTGCGCTCTGTCCATCGACTACGCCACCAATAAGACCGTCATACTGGCGGGGCTACACTATGAGCCCAACCCCAGGGGCCCCAAGATCTACGTGTATGAGTTCCCGCCGCAGTACCACCTATGGTGCGTAGGGAAATGCGCTGGCAGGACCATCGGAGCTGATGGGCGCGGTCAGCAGTTTTGCACACCACCGCTACCCTCACGAACTACCCGCTGGGCGCTCGTGGCGACTCTCCCAACAATGCCGTTGGGCTGTGCTGCTGGGTGCCCATGCCCGCGTTCCGTCCATCTCCCACATTTTGCCCTCGAGGTGTCATGCACACCCAATAAGCACATTACTACCACACGTGCTTGGTCTTCACAACGCTCGGCGACAGCTACTTCCTGGGTTGGTCCACGCGATTGGCCCCCGCCCTTAGTACCCTGACGTGGCTTGCTTGACCGCCCCATGAACACCCTTCAGCCTGATCGCCCTCCGAGTATCACGCAGAAAGCTCAAACACACTGTTGTAACGTGCACGGTCCCCACAAGGCGTTGCATTGCTGGCTTGCTGCTCCTCCGGGTTGGGCCCCCGCCCCCGCCCGTCCTACTCCTATCGCATCGTGGAGCACCCCAATATCCATGTATTTGGTTAGCGTCCCCCCCCCCGCTCGCTCCCTTTGCTTACAGGACCCATACGTGGCTTGACCGGCCCATGAACATCATCCTGTGGGAGCGCATCCTGGGACTGCGCCTGCGCACTGCTGATCCCGAGGAGGCAGACTACTTCTTCATACCAGGCTGCGGCAGGGGGTGCAACAGGTGGAACGAGAAGTTCCAATACATCACGGTGTGTGGTGTGGGTTAGCCATGGTGTGGGTTAGCTACTGGGGGCTGGAGGGCTGCCGGGGTGGTGGTTGGGGTACGTGGGTTAGCGGGAGGGCCGGGGGGATGTACAGGGACTGGTTGGGGTCTCTGTGTCCTGGTGGAGGCCGCCTGGGGTGGGGGTGGGGCCAAAGCGCATGGCTGTTGCAGGTGGGGACGGAGGTCGTTGCAGCTAGCAATGTGCGGATAGCCAGCGACTGGGGTAGTACCCGCTGCCTGCCGCTTGCGCCCGCAAGCGCGCGGACACGCACCTGCGTGCTTGTCTGCATCGATCTGGCCGCCATTACGCCTTGCCCACACTGCGGACCCACTGGGCGCATCAATGGGAGACGGCACTTGCTTGTCGGGGTCGGTCACTGGAAACGACGGCAAGCTACGATGTCAATCACATCGTCTTTTCCCTTCAAACCCACACCAACTTATATATTATCGCAGGAGCGATATGCCAGGTACTGGGCTCGGCGGAACGGGGGTGATCACCTGATGACACACGCAGGTTAGCGGAGGGATGGGCCCCTGGCTTTCACGCGATGTCCAGTATACATTATTTTTGCATGGGAGGTGACGGCATGTGCTGTGTCATGTGCGCCTCCGTGACCAGCTAATGACGCACGCAGGTGGGGAGCCGGCGTGGAAGTGTTCGCCATGGGGGTCTTACTCGTACGGGTAAAGACGTTGGTGCTTTACAGGGGAAAGACGTTAATTTGCTTTGGCGTTTTGCATGGGACGGTCGGGGTGTCGTACCACACCCACCACCCCG
This sequence comes from Chlamydomonas sp. 3222, assembly GCA_004335795.1. Taxonomy (NCBI): domain Eukaryota; kingdom Viridiplantae; phylum Chlorophyta; class Chlorophyceae; order Chlamydomonadales; family Chlamydomonadaceae; genus Chlamydomonas; species Chlamydomonas sp. 3222. Next base: position 4,475 of record QAXN01001496.1, read on the forward strand.
AGAGGACGGACTCGACGCAAGCTGCGTTGCGGTGTCACACGCGCCAGTGTCGCCGTTGCTTGGATTCGCGTCAGGCATGGGCAGCTTCACACGACGGTGTGGGTGCTGTGGTGTGGTCGCATGGGTCGGTGTGGGTCTCGGTTCTCAGCCGTGCCAGATTTGAAGCCCTCTCCCTTACCCGCGCCCGCTGTTGTTGGCACTTTGCCCCAATCGGTGTGCTTCCTGCCCGCAATTTGTAACACGGTGCGCGCAGGCGACTGGGGGCGGTGCGAGTGCGACTGGGGCAAGCCCGGGAAGCCCTACCACCAGCACCTGCACAACCTGACGCTGCTGCACCTGTGGGGCCTCACGCAGGACCGCTCCAAGTGGGTAACGGGTGCTGCACAGCAGAGTGGGAGAGGAACACGGTGTGTGTGGCACGGCTGTGGAGTGTTACGTTGGATAGCAGTGTGTACTAACATGCGGTGAAGGGCTTCACGCAGGACCGCTCCAAGTGGGTAATAGGTGCAGCCCAGCATGGTGCCCGTTTCGGTGTAGCTGGGGCACTTGGTACGGTGGTGGTGCTGTGTTACGTGGCGTTTGGGGTTCCTCCCACTGTAGCGGGTACCGGGTGCTGAGGACGGCGGTACGGCGGCAGAGTGGTACGGCTACTTGCGTGGCCCACACGGGGTGGCAGTGTCCGCGCAGCAGCGGATACACACGACCTCCTGGTTCCGCCGCTCTGAACCGGGTGCCGGGTGCTGACAACGGGGGGGCACTGGCGTGGCTGTGGGGCACGGCTGTGTGTTAGGATGCGCTGCACGTGACCGCGTGTGTGTATTACCGCTTGCTGCTGCAGGGAGGTAGACAACACCATGTTCGGCGCATGCCACCACCCCAACAAGGTGCGGCAGGTTCCGTGACCCACCTGACTCCTGGAACACTGTTATTTCCGCGCTTCATCTTCATGCGTACACCAACATCGTGTTTCCAATTCTGTCGCTGTCACCGTCTTTCAACCCGCCACCCGTTGCGTAGCATGCAAATGCACAACGGCCGCGCTAGGCCCGCTTTACCACGTATCCCTCGCGTTGTCCTTGGCCGTAGCTGTTCAGTCTGGCTTGCTTTTCCTGCTGTCGCCTTCACCGTACCACGACCCTAAGTCCCCTGGCCGATCCGCGGCTCTCAGTGATCCACGAGGATCATTGGCTTACCTACTATAATCAGGGCTGGGCGCCCATAGCTCACTCCCTCGGCCATATCTGCTTATGAGGAAGAAAATCAGTGCAAACCCCTTTCCGCCGCCCGCCTTCCCAGGACATTGTGCTGCCAGGACTCAACGGCGACATGTTTGCGGAGTACCAACACAACCTGTGGCACCCGCTGAGGAACGTGCGGTGAGCAGGGCACGGTGTGGCCGTGGGGTAACCGCAGGGCGGTCAACTGACAGATCCAGAACCAGACACCACCGGAAAACGGTTTGGCGGTTGGGTGATGCAATGTGGGTGTGGGCGGTGTAGGCCTCCTAGCCGTGGGTCGGTGTTTTGGGGGATGGGGTGCATGGGGAGGTTCGGTGTGAAGGCGCCGGGTGCAGGAGGGTCGAGTGCATGGATGTCCCGGGGGCCCATGTGGGCCACATAATCCTTTCGACGTACCCGTACACACATGCATGCCTTGCTTGGCACGTCGCGCGACAGCACACCACGCCTCTCCTATGCCATACCGTCGACCTCGTCGGCCTGCAGACTTCACGTGTCTCCATGCCTATCAATCGCCAAACCCCCTCTCCCCTCCCCTACTCCGCAGCCCCTACAAGAAGACCACCCTCGCGTCTGTGGCAGGTGGGCTTGTGGGCACGTGTGTTACTCACCACCTGACCACTGTGCACACCTTGCCGAAATCACCACGCTCGCGTCTGTGGCAGGTGGGCTTGTGGGCACACGTACCGTATCCCTCACCGCCATGCACACCTTCCTTCACCACCAGCCCCAGGCACAAAACAGGTGGTCTGCCACCCAACCCTCGAACCGCAAACCCAGCTAAGCAAAGATCCACCTGATCCAAGACCTGCACGGACGTCAGTACAGGACCGCCATTGGCTCTCCATCTCGCACACACTTGCCGACCATTGACCCCTAACCACCCCCGCACCTTACCCCCACGGCGACGAACAGACTTCGCCTGCCTTCCTACCGCCAAACCTCCGCCCCCCAACCCCTCCCGCCGCTACCCCCATCACCAGGCAGCCTGTGCGGCTGGAACAGCGCCGCAGAGCCGCCCTGCAAGAGCAAGTATTACTCGTTCGGCGTGCGGGCGGCGCTGTGGACCATGCTGCGCGACAAGCCTGGCTTCCACATCGCCAAGCGTGTCAACAGCCTGGGGCAGAGCATGGTGGAGAGCGAGTTCTGCTTCACGCCCACCGGTGGGGCGGTTGTGCGGGGGCCGGGGGCGCGCGACGCGGATGCGTCAGGTGCCAGCTCCTTTGTCCTGTGGGAGAGTCAGGCAGGGTTGCGCTTGCACGGTGCTGTATCAGCGGCCGCTGGAGGGTGGTGTCAGGTGCCCTGCGGCGGCGGCCCTATCATGCGAGTTCTGCTTCACGCCCACCGGTGGGGCGATCGTGAGGTAGTACGTGAGGAAACGAGGGGGAACCCTGTGAGGCGTCAGAGACGCACGGAACCGCTGATGTCTGCACAAGAAGAGGGTGGGTTGGCAAGGGGGAAGGCGGTGCGCGAGACGCGAATTCGACAGCTGCCGGCAGCTGCTCTGTCGTGTGGGACAGTCCAGGCAGGGGTGCGCTTTCATGGTGCTGTGCCATTGGCCGCTGGAGCGTTGTATCAGGTGTCCTGCGGCAATGGCCCTCTTATGGGACATAGCGCTGGGCTGGAATGATCGTGGTCCCGCAGCAGCAGCAGCAGCAGCAGCAGCAGTGTTGGCGACGCACATGGCCCGTCTCCTTGCTCGTGCTGGTGTGGGCTCGGTTGCCCACAGCGCAGCCTTGCGAGGCCTACCACGATCGCACTCCTGCCAACCTCCCTTCCCTGCTCGGCTGCAACCCCATTTGCCCCTACTCCCTTTACATCCTTGCCTGCCACCTGCCACCGCACGGCTGCACCTGTCGTACCCATGCTTCCCTCCCCACCGCTCCCTGTCCTCGCATCTGCCCTGCTGTCACTGCACGGCTGCCCCCCTGGCCCCCTGCACCCCCTTGACTGTGCCGGACAGTCTAGAAATGGTTTGGGCTGGGTTGATGTACTTACTCACTGGACCTCGTGGACCTACAGACTGCGTCTGCCTTCTACCGCCTAACCCCCCTTGGCCCCCTGCCCCCAGGTGCCGGCTTTGGCCGCCGCAACGTCATGGCAGTGACCCTGGGCTGCATCCCAGTCACCATATCAGGTGGGTGGGTGGGCCTGTTACCTGGGCTGCATACTCGTCACCATATCAGGTGGGTGGGTGGGCCTGTTATCGGGGCTGCATACCTGTCACCACATCAGGTGGGTGCCGTGTTGCCTTACCCAGTGATAGGTACCTGGTCAGCTGGAAGGAGTTTGAGCCGGAGGACGGGCCAGGGCGTGTAGGGGCCGGGCCAGGGTGGTGCGGGGGATGCCGTTTGAAGCAAGGCCGACAGGTGCGGCGGGTGTATGGGGGACTGGGGATTAGCATCTCAGAGACGTGAGCTGCAGGGGGCGAGTGCGCTTGGCCACTGTGGGCAACACGTCGTCGCTACCTGCCCCCACCCCTACCGCCCTGCCAGCTGCATGCCGGCCTCCCTTTCGGGCCCCTGACCACAGACCACGCCTTGGACTGGGAAAGGACGGGGCGATACATGGTCGCGTGGCGTGTAAGGGGCATGGCAATGTGGGGCCGGGAGCACTGTGGGGACGTGCGTGTGGCACACGGGGAGCAGCTGGGATGGGCGGGAGGCCGCGGAGCTCCGCAAGACACCGGGTGCACCCGACCGTGTTAGCACCCATCCGTTATCCTTGCCCTCCGGCACCCCGTGCCCCCAGACCACGTCATGCAGCCCTACGAGCCCTTCATGGACTGGAACGACTTCGGGTGAGTAGGACGGTATATTTGCGTAACGGTGTGTACGAATGCAGTTGTGGGGTCACAGTAGCGTCTCACAAAACAAGTACTAGTACAAGCAAGCGACAGGTTGCTATTCTAGTGACTAGGGACAGGCATCGAGACAGCCTGCGGCTGGGTGCTGAGAAGCGAGGACTTAACTGAAGCTGAAGTTGAATATACCAGCTGTGTCGGGTGGCCCCCCGGCCCACGCGGGACAGACGGTTGCGTGCACACTCGAGTGAAATGCGATGCGCAACGGTGTGTGTGAGAGCGCAAGCAGCAGGCGATGGCTAACTCGCTGCGCCGCGCCTAACCCACATGACAGAGTCCTAAAAGCCCTTACTACGCCAGTCACCCTGCGGCCTCGTGGTCCTGACTGCCTGCCCATGGCCATGGCCAGCCAACCGTTGTCGTACTTCGTCTTCTCACGGCATGCCCTTCAAACCTGCACTCCGACTCCCTTCGATTCCTCCCCACCCTCCCCACACACAGGGTCATCATCCCTGAGGAGCACATCAATGACGTGGAGGAGATCCTGCGGGGCTTCACCATGGAGCAGAAGGCGGCAAAGATGGTGGGGCGTGCCGTAGGGCGTGGCTTGGGGCTTTGCTTGGCGCGTGCCGTGGGCGTGGGCGTGTCCCTCTGCTCTCTGCCGGAGCGCCCGGGAGAGCGCCTAGGGGGGGGGGGGCCGTGCCACCGCCCAGGTCGCGACACACGGCGCGCGCTGCATCCGGAGGTCCACCGGGGGAAGCTTTGGCTGCTGCCTTCATCTGCCCTGGACCAACATCATTGCACTCAGTAGCGGCAACCCCTCACAGACCACAGCCGTGGAACAACCGCAACGCGCTTCGTTCACCTTGCGTTGTGAACTGACTTTCAGTCTGCTTTCCAAGTGCACCATGATTGACCGTCCGGATTTCAGTTCGGCCTCAAGCCGCAACACCCGTCTCCTCGGCGCCCCACAGGACAAGCTGCACATGACGTTCTCCACTCTCCAGTCCCCTGCGCCCGCACAACAAGTTTCTTCCAATAGGTTGTTACAAGCATTATCTAAACCATCTAACACGGTTATCACATCTTAGGTCCTCGGCCCACAGGAGAAGCTGCACTGCGCCGCCGAGCACGTGGCTGCTTGGGCCAGCGTTCCTCCTTCCCTCACCTCCCGGCCTGACTCACACAAACCAGTACGTAAATACTGTTACTTGTTGTTCCGCTTTTTCCCACATCCCCGTCCGCAGGAGAAGCTGCGCTGTGCCGCGGAGCACGTGACGTACAGCAGTGTGTTCGGGGGGCTGTTCCAGGGCAGCAGCGGCCGCCTGGACGCGGTGGCCACACTGGTGGCCATCCTGCGGGTGCGGCTGAGGCACCCGGGGGTGCCCGACCACCAGCTCATGGAGGTGCGTGCGTGTGTGGGTGTGCAGCTGCCCTGAGGGGGTTGGCGCAGTAGCCACACTGTGGCATGTTAACACACACACGGGACACCGTGTGGCACGCCCGACCACTAGTAAATGGAGGTGCGTGCGCGCGCGTGTGTGGAGCTGCCCTGGGAGGCTTGGCGCAGTAGCCACACAATGCTGTGGTTTATACACGGACGGGACACCATGATACTATGTTGTGTCAGATCAAGGAACACAGCGCGCACGCGTACCTGCTGGCCTATGCCGGTGCTCCCATCCTTTCACAGCGCCTGCCGCCGCGGTGCACTGCCCTGCCATTCCACTCGTGCGCCCGCCCACCCACTCGCTAACCCACAGGTCGACGCCGAGTTCCGAGACTTCATGAACTGCAAGCTGCCCCCGCCGGGCGCCACGAAGCAACAGGATCAGGACCCCCGCCCCCCCGCGCCGCCCATGCCCCTTTCCAAGGACACCAGCCGCTACCGGCCCAGCTCGGATGACGACGCCTTCCCGCAGCGCACCGTGACCACCCTGGGCTGGGTGGTGGCGGCCAACGGGGAGCGGGGGGGCAGGGACCACAGCGCCAAGGGGATGGGCTTCTTCCCGGGGGAGCGGGAGAGGTGAGGGGCTGCGGAGCAACGTGTCGGTGTGGTGTTTGCGCTACACGCAGGCTGTTGCAAAGAAAGCAGGTGCTGCAGGCGTGTCCTCGTAGGGCCACGGGTGTATAGGGGCTCCCTTGGCCGCCTGCCCTTGTCGTGAAGCCTTGTGATCCTCACCTGCTCCTATACTCACCTCGCCAGGGTCAGTGCAGCGTCAGCATGCACCACCATCGCCTACTGACCGAACCCCAAATTGTTATTATTCTTACCGTACTGGATTTCTCATCACGCGTGCCTGCCCCACCTGCTAGGGACCTGTGCTACTTCAACGGCCGGGGCACCACGTGGCACGACGGTCTGTCGGCGGGACCCAACCCAGACGAGCTGGAGGAGGTAGGTGTGGAGGGTTTGCAGCGTGACGGATACCGTAGTAACATGGAACGATGGCAAGGTGTCGGGGGAGGGGCGCGAGGGGGAACAAAGTGCTAGTAACTCGAGGGTAAAGTGGTAGTGGGAGTAGCAGAGGAGATGGAGCCGAGGGGGAGGGTGGGGCCCTGGAAAAGGTGTGTACGGGAGGCAGACGGGCCGGATGGGCAAGTAGGGCTGAGGGTAGGGAAGCGGGCTCACAGGGCTGAGCTCGAAGCTGAAGGTTGAATGGAGAACCGATGGACCAGCACGGTGGGCCGTACGAGGAGGAGTGGGAAGGGCACGGCGGGTTACGTGAGAGGGGCGTGCGGTGAAGGCATATGGCAACGCACCAAGTCGTGGTGATTGACCCTGCTGGCTTATCTGTATGTATGGGAATTTATATGTAGGAATTTAGCAGGGTTAAGATGTAGGACTGTAACCTCAAGGGCACTGGTGGGCCGGTCGTGCATTACCATGTGGCTGTCAAGTTGCCGTCTGCTTGCCGTGTTGGAGATAAGTTAGAGCCCCCCTGACGTCATGAGTGCCGTACTTCACAGCGTACTCAGCAGGTGCCTGGTGGGCCACTGCCTCACGCGCCCTACCCTCGCCCTGCCTCCTGTACTGCGCCCTGCTGCTCCGCCCCCTGCAGTACAAGCGGTTAGGCTACTGCCTGCCCCGCGAGATCAACCGCCCTGGCGGCTTCTACCCCGGCTCCTCCGTCACATGTCCGCCCACACGGCCCATCACGGAGTGCGAGGTGCTGGTGTGAGCTACGTGCTTCGAGCTGCTTGTCAATACATGCCGAACCCCACACGGCCCGTCGCAGAGTGCCAGGTGTATGGTATGAGCCCCGTGCTCCGGGCTGCTTTGCCAAGGTGTGCCCAGCCCCTTTGCGTTAACATACCGTGCTGCCGGAGTGCTTGTTGGTGTGGCAATGAGTACGAGGTGCATTCAGCTGCGTGGTGGTGTTCAGGTTGCTAGATGTTTGTGTTGACGACGAGCAGCGTGTTAAGGGGCGACGGGGGTCAGCACCTGTGCATACTACGCGGGGGTCAACACGTGTGCATTCTCTGGCCCTAGTGTAGGGTACTTCAGGCGCCCGAGGGGGTTCCTTGGGATGCCCGGTGGCAGAGCTGCAGAACCATGTGCATACGGTACATCAACTTGCGTTAGCTGTACCGTGACTTGTTGTTTTGTTGCCCGGTGAGCGGTTGGCAACTGTGTACATTGGCAGTCCAAGGTTGGCACCGCACGTGGTGGCATTAGGAGCTTCTCAGGGAAACGAGGCGCCCGGAAAAAGGGGGAGTGCAGTCCGCGAGTTAGTTCCAGCAGCAGTGATCGGATGTATGCTCGTACTAGCTGGTGCATGCTTTAACAGCTCATGCGTACGACGTTTTGTGCGCTAGAGGCTGAGCCATTGGATGATCGGTCGGTGTGCACGGGACCTGAAGCAGCCATAGCCCCTGCGGTGGGCACGTTTGTTCAACGTTGTTTCTGCAGGGTTTAACAAGCGAGGAACTACGCGCGGGTTGAGCATGCACATGTTTATGAAGTATAGTACTTACAAGGATACTGCGGACATGAAACAACACAAGTGGTGCCAGGTACCCTGAGTGGCACAGCCAGCTTATGGGGGCGCGGATGCTGTTGTTGGGCCACGAGGATGCACTTGGCAGCAGGATGGCTGACTGGGTACATAGTCGTACGCCACCGGGGGCTGTAGGCTTGCGGCATCTGTCTGCACGCCGGCTCTTACCCGAAGCCCACGCATGTGTGGACAACCGGAGCGGCTATAGCCCACCATTGCATGGCCCATGCCTAACCAAACCGTTATGGGGACACGTCGGCAATACGTTACCCTGGTGCCGTAAAGGCTGAGAGGGTACCGGTACCCTCTGGTGCCGTACCGGTATGCAGTTGAGTATTGCTACCAGGGGCACCAGGGGGGTTTGCCACACGACCCTATACAAAGTTCAGCAGGGGCCGCACGACCGCATCCGTTCCAGTGCCACGGTTGCCCCTGCACATACGTGTAAGAACTCAGAAATGGCTTGGCGTGTTACACAGAAAGCCAGACCGTGACGCACGTCCCCGGTGCCAACGTCAGGGGCAGATGTGCAGGCGTTGAGACATCAGGCGTTGCGCGTACCGGTAAGAGCCACCGACGGCAAGCAATTACAGGGATCCGAGGGGGCACCATCTTGCTCCAGCTCCCCGCTGCTTTGGCATGGCTTAATTACTGTTTCGCACATGTCGTGTCCGTACTCGACAGCGCCCGCTACTTGAAGCAAGGGTAATAAACCATGCAGCCACGCCACGATGCATGGAGGTGCCCCGAGGCCCCGAAGCCACATGCACCGCTGACATGATGCCTCCTTTGAGTAACGCTACCCTACCCCTGCACCCGCCCTCATGCTCTATATGCAGAGCTCATCGGGTGCCAGCAACCCGATGCACACCCCTCGTGCGCAGGGCCCACACACGCCGTTGAGAAAGGTACGGCAACGTAGTACAACAAGTCGTGCGTTCCCTCGGTAAGCAAGAGCTTCACCTGCTGCCAAGCGCACACTCGCTACCTGTCACCATGCCTGCAGATTAGTCCGGTCGTCCCCCCATGGCACGCACTCTCACGCATCAACCCCACCTGCAGTAACTCGACCCCCTGCCTTGCCTTGCACCCCAATCCTGGAACGACCCGCGGGTCAGCTTCCAGGTGCTGCATCTCCTGCACCAGTCCTTTGCCGCTTGTGCGGGTGAGCACACACATATGCACGATGCACTCCCATGGGCCGCCTTAACCCGTACACCCCATGACCCCCATAACCCCCATGACCCGGCCTCAACTAATCCTTGTCTCCCGCTTGCGCCCTGCCGCATCCCGCCTGCCAACCGTTTTTACCATCTCTGCACGATCCGACCACCACTGCCCTTCAACTCCCCCAGAACTTGATTCGGCATCCAACGACGCACGGGTCAGCCTCACCCCGCTCCCCTACCCCTCCCCTACCCCTCCCCTACCCCTGCCACAACCCCTCAATGCCCGTTCTCAGCCACCCCGTTCTCCCCAGCCACGTGGTGCCCGTTCTCCTTCGGCCCCTCCTTCTCCCCCTTCCCCTTCTCCTTCCGCTCCACCTCCCCCGCAGACGCCGACTGCACAGGCGTCGCTGCGGCGGGCGTTGCGGCGGCGGGCGCTGTGGCGGGCGCTGCGGCGGCGGGTGACCCGCGGGTCAGCCGCAGCACCGCGCCGTCGTCCGCCACGTGTACCACGATGGTGTCGCCCTCCACGAATTGGTTGCGCAGCAGCGCCTGGGCCAGCAGGGTCTGAAGCTCGCGCTGCAGGGCGCGCTTGACGGGGCGGGCGCCGTAGGCGGGGTCGTAGCCCTTGGACGCCAGGAACTCCACCGCAGGGTCCTGCGGGCAGAGGCAAACAGTGACACAAGTGGTATTTCCAACAGTTGGCAATGACAAAGGTTGTGTTAGCGGGAGGAGCTGCAGGGACTTTACCGTAGGGTCCTGGGTGTGGGCGTGGGGTTGGCGGACTAGATGACCATGGTATCGGCGGGTTCGTTGGGATTTCGAGTGCGTTGGGAGCGATTGGAGGCCAGAACCTCCACGACATGGTCGTGGACGCGGCTATTGAAACAAATGTGCATCGGCCCGCCCAATTACTTATCATCCGTTGCAGACGGCGTTTGTCACATAGTTAATTGCGACAAAGGTGTTTGGCGGCCGCCGAGTGCCGTATGTGCACGAACACGAGCACGAAAGCGCTGCAAGTCGGATAGGCCCAATGAAGTGCACTTCACATTTTCATCACCACGATAAGCACACTATTCTGTATTGGAAGTCAACGCACCGTGAGCTGCAGCTTCATGCGCCGCTCCGCCAGTCGCGACACCAGCTTGTGGGCCCGAAGCGTGACGATCTGCTTGATCTGGTCGGGCTGCAGCGGGTCGAACGTGATGAACTCGTCCACGCGGTTGATGAACTCTGCGGGCAGATAATTCATAATCATTACTTGATTAAGCATAGGCAGGGCTAAAGCATGTGAAGGAACGGATCGCCGGACTGCAACATGGTATGCAGGACGGATGCTGGCGGTTTCAAAGCAGGCAGGGACCCCGGCGGCATCAGCCATGCCCCTTGCAGTCGCTTGCTTACCGGTATCCCACACGCCCACGACGTATCCGGCCGGATCTAGCACCCACCCGGCCGAAAGTGGTTGCGCACGTGCTCTGCTCCATACCATTCCCACACGCAGCAACACGTGTGCGTCAGTGTTACACACTGGGCAGAAGCCGGGGGTCCACAACCGGACCCAGAAACAGCGATGCCACTACGCCTACAACGCACCGGGCCGGAAGTGGTTGCGCACGTGCTCCATGACCTTCTCCTTGAGGGCCGCACGGGAGGCCTTGTTCCCGTTGCTGCCCTCCGCCTTGCTGCTGTCCCCCTTGGTGTCGTCGCCCTCCGCCACGTGCGCAAAGATCTCTGCGCTGCCCAAGTTGGACGTCATGATGATGACCGTGTTCTTGAACGACACCGTGCGGCCCTGGGGGCAGGGAAGAGTATCGTGCACGGGTGCACGTGTGTTAGCGGGTGTGCGGGGTTGGAGGTCGGAATGATGACGGTGTTCCTGAACGACACCGTGCAGGCCTTGGGGTAGGACGTGCACACCGTGCGTTAGTGGGCGTGGGCTAGCCCACGACCAGCGTTTGCTGTGCAAACGACGCGGTGCAGCTGTCAGTGTGCGTGGGTGGAGAGGACGGGGTGTGGCATCGGCGCCGCTGAGCGTGTGCGTTAGGATAGGATTCAGACCTACCCTGTCCCTTCGCCCAGGCCCACGGCTGCCTGCCGGAAGGGAGTTGATCATCCCATACGCATCCCACCTGCGCGTCCGTGATGCGGCCGTCGTCCAGGATCTGCAGCAGCACGTTGAACACGTCCACGTGCGCCTGCGGGTGGGTGGATGGAATGTGTATTAGTACGGTGTATATTTGAAGGGAGAGGTGTGAGCAGGTAACGGGGCCACATCTTCCAAGTGAACCTCGCACGGGAACAAATGGCTTCCGATGGGGTACCATTAAGCTGGTTCGCAGTTGGCACTCAGCTGGAGGGCACAATACCGGAACCGCATGCGGCCCAAACAGTGTAGACGTGCCACTCGCTCATTGGGCATGCGAAGTACGGCTGCCGTACCTTCTCGATCTCGTCGAACAGCACCACGCTGTACGGCCGCCGCCGTACGTTGTCCGTCAGCATGCCGCCCTCCTCGTAGCCCACATAGCCTTAAGGGGGCCGGCGGGGCAAGGGATGGGGGC
>QAXN01001497.1:0-17574 GCA_004335795.1 Chlamydomonas sp. 3222
CAAAGCGACGCGAAGCGCACTGCTGCTCAAATGAAACAGCGCCGTTTACGATTCCCACTTAGGGCGGCAAGTTTCTGCACAGCTTTCAGTCGAAAAAACCTACGTATGTGGGCATGTTCCGATTGATAACATGAGGCGGTAAGCGCTCTGTCGTTGCACAAAGCGGTTGGACCTGACGTTCGTACATACCGGTACTGCACGGCTTTGACCTTAAGACTGGTTGTACACATGCCGGTACGGCACCCTGTGCGTCACTGTGGCCCCCAGGCGCATGTTCACGGAGGAGATGATCCGGCGGCGCAACCTGATCAAGAAGGTGGCGCTAAAGATCAAGAACATCCACATGGTGGCGGCGTGGAACAAGTGGTTCGAGGCGGTGCTGGCCAAGCGCGAGCTGACGGGCAAGCTCAGCAGGGCGCTGCGCCACTGGAACAACTCGGCGGCGTCCAAGGCGTGGAACAAGTGGCGCTGGTACGTGGAGTACCGGCGGGAGTACAAAAAGATCATCGCCAGGTGGAAGCACCCCATGAAGGTGCGGCTGAGGCCCAGGGCGTTGTGGTAGCAGCCGGGCGCGTTGGCTTGCTGGTCGCCATTCCTGTGCTGCAGTGCCTTCGCAGCTTTTGTTGACTGTGGAACCAGCGCTACGGCACAGGAGCCGTGCCTTCCTGCAGGTACAGGATTGGGCATCCTTGGCTAGGTGTTGGGGCAAGCGCTGCGTTGCTCCTTTGGCGTACCTCCTCGACACAGCACGTGCACATGCACACGAAACGCAACGTCCCATTGTCACGTGGCGCGCCCTCAGGCTCGCGCGCTGCGCGGCTGGCTGGCGTGGCTGGACTGGAAGAAGCGCATGCGGATCATCCTGCAGCGCGCCGCCGTGCGGCTCACCAAGCGGCAGCTCATCATGGCGTGGGAGGCGTGGTGGCAGTCCATACACGACCGCAAGCTGGAGGAGCAGCTCACAACCAAGGAGCAGCTGGTGGTGAGCAGGGCCCTGGATCACACCCCGCAGGCAGACCCGTATGAGCGCCTACTACGTTCCATATTACTTGCCTAGGACCAACAGCAAGTCTGGCGGCATGGTGCTTGGCACAAGCCCAAAGCCCACAGCTGTAGCTACCGGCACTGATCCCCGAGCCCCGCAATTGAGCCATCAGCACTGACCCCAAGCACTGGCTGTTGTCCTGATCCCACGCTGCCCCGTGCCCGCCCTCCGCGTGCCTGCCCAGGTGGCGGTCAAGGAGCTGCGCGAGGAGAACGAGCGGCTGCGGCGAGACAACGAGCGCTTCGTGCGCCTCATTGACAGCGGGGAATGGGGCAGGGGCCGCGTGGCGGAGCTGGTGTCGGCAGGTGCGGCGGGGCGGAATCACCCGCATCAGAGCTCAGGGACCGGCTCTCGTGTAAACGTTTCGTGAGGGTGCCTTGCACAACTCGCGTGCCAGCTGAGACTGTCCTGTTGGTGGTGGTGTAGGACCACACGGATACACCTTCCCCACAACTGTACCACTGCCTCCGGTTATACCCTGTGTCTAAGCACACGGCTTCCGCACCTCCTGTTCACCTCCACCAGGCGAGGTGCTCAAGGGCGAGCGCGACGCGCTGCTCAAGCTCATCCAGAGCCTGCGGCGGGAGTACGAGTCGGTGCAGGCGGCCAAGGGCGCGCAGGACGAGGAGCTGCGGGCGCTCAAGGAGCGCATGCTGCTGGGGGTGAGCGGAGAGGGCAGGGCAGGGCCCCAGCGGCGCTGTGGCCAGGCTGGGTCAACGCCCTTGTGCCAAAGACGTACACGCTTCGTCTGTTTGCGTGGTAACAGCGCCATGAAGTTGCAAAGGAACTGCTCTTTTCGTAGTATGGTTGTGCTGCTAACTTGTTTGTGTCCCCGGTGCAGGGCGCCGCGCGCAACCGCATGCTGGTCAAGGGCGGCAGCTCCTTCAACGCGCTGGTGCGCGCCATGAAGCAGGACCTGGTGGAGGGAGGGCTGGGCGCGCAGGCGGCGCAGCGGGACCCCAACGTGCGCTTCCAGGTGCGGACGGTGCTATGAAAGTCTCAAGCTGCTCAGCTTGGCGGCACGGCCATGCATGCGCCACCGACCGCGCTGATTCAAGCTGGGCCTCCCCACCTAGCACCCTGCCCCACCCGTTGTCCCTCTGAAGTCTGTGCATGTAAGCCCCTGCCGCCCATGCCCTCGCCTGCCTGAGCCCCCTGAGTTCACCTCCACCGCCCTGTACACTCCCTTGCCGCTTCCGCCCCCAGATCGACAAGCTGTCCATGGACCAGGTGACCACCTTCCCGGACGGCGAGCTGCACGTGCAGGCGGTGGCGTCGGCCCCAGGGAGCGCTGCCTTTGCACGGCCGCTCAGCGCAGGTGGGATCAGCATACCGGTGAACCGAACCCGTCATTTGTGCCGTCCCTTCTCAGACTCCTGCCAAAACCTCGCTGTAGCCTTTTGCCCCGAGGCCAAACGCCTTTCAGTCACATGAAAGGCACCAGAGGATGCACTGTGAACCTAACACCGGCCCGCTTGCCGCCGCTGCAGGTCGCGGCCTACGCCACGCCCCCGTCCACCCCGGGCCGGTGCAGCCCATGCGCATGCCGCCGGGACTGGCGGGCCACTCGCCCGCGCGCGGGCCCGTCGGGGGCATGGCGGGGCGTCCTGGCCTGGCGGTGGGGACCTCCCCTGGCGGCCGCGTGGCCAGCCGCGAGGAGGTGGTGGCGCGGTTGCAGAGCCTGAGCAAGGAGGAGCTTGACAGCTTCGAGGCGGCGTTGAGGGCGCAGAAGGCGGCGCAGATGCAGCAGCAGCAGGCCATGGGGATGGGGATGGGGATGGAGGGGCGGCCGGGGGGCATGCGGTCGTCGTCGCCGGGGAGATGAGGGTTAACGGGGACTGACGGGAGCCATGGGGAGGGGGGGGGCTGGTGGGATGACCGAAAACTCGTGGTGTTGTCGCGCAAGGTGGGCTGCATGGCTGCCGGAGGGTTGGAAGAGCTCGCATGTACGGGCTTCGGGGATCAGCCCGGTCAACGTGCAAGGGATTCGTGTACATAGGCAAGCGGGCGACGTGGCTGCTTGTAGGTATTGTGGGTTCCGGTGCATGGGTTTTGCGCCGCAAGGCGCTGCGTGGTTACCCTGAAGGCGTGTGCACTGCCACGAGCGAGGTGTTGATGACCGTGTGCGTAACAGTGTACATTGTACATGGCAAATGCGTATGAGCATGGGGCCACTGGTGCTGCAATCGCAGCGTGGGGACACAACGCACATGGACGCAACACCTCGACAACGGGACCGACCCCAGAATTCTGTGCGTACCGGTATGCGCACCTAGCTTTATGAGCGCGTCCGCTTCATCAAGTAGTGCCTTGGTTGCCGTAGGTTGACGGCCATGGCTATTTGCGAATGTAGAGGCTTTGCTGGTCCCTAGCCGATCGCATCCACGGACCAACTGAGGTGCTCGTCCGCAACCGGCACGTCCGGCAGGCAATCCATGAGCATGTGCCTGTGCATATGACCACATGCACTGGCGGCACCTACCAGGCTTTGTTGGTTCAGTACCTGGGCAGTGTGCATGATGACCAGTTGTTCAGGGACTGTGAGCTTCAGCAGGCATGCTGCAACCCCCTGCTGATGCACGGCAGGTGACAAGTCTCGTGCCTTACACATCCGTAGCCCCTTGAGACTGTAATGTACGCTACACCCTTATAGACTCCCAGCTCTTGCCTTTGCTTATGGTGTTGTACTGTCCAGTTGAACACTGACACGCTCTGTGCATGCAACCCCAAATCGTCAGCACACAAACCTCTTGGGTCTGTAACTGTTGATGAAGTCAGCAGGGGGCATAACTAACATTCATGCACGCGGCCACGAGATCATCCGCCTGGAAACGCGCCAAGATCGTTTCCTCGACACTGCAAACTTACATCACTGCCCGCTGGTTCGACCAGCCCTCCTGCTAGCACCACCTGCACCACCTGGTGTCACCTCTCGCCGAGGTCATAACGCCCCATGCAAGTAGCAACCCCGCTACATACCGTACATACCCTAAGCACCCGAGTGCATTTGATGTGGCCACCACGGATGTCTCTGCCACCTGCACAAGGCTCCTCCACCCGCCGCGCCCTGCATCTTCCTTGCCACGTGCCCGCCCTCGCCCGACAGGCCCCTCATGCCCCGCCCCTCAGAAGCCCCTGGCCCGCTTGGGCGCGGGGCCAAACCCCATCAGCATCCCGCTCATCATCACGGAGAACAGCATCTCGTCCATCAGCCGACGCTTGTGCGTCCTCGCAGCGGTGGTGGTCTGCACGGCCTCGTACGCAGCGGCGGCGATGTCCAGCTTGGGGTCGGCGGTGGCGGGCGCGGCGGCGTACAGCCCGTTCAGCACCTCGCGTGCCCGCCAGCCATCGGCGCGGGCAGAGAAGTTGTAGTTGCCGTCCTCGTCGTCGTCCTCGTCGTACTCACCGTCCTCGTCCTCGTCGTCCTCGTCATCGAGCTCGCTGTCGTACGCCTCGTCGTCGTCCTCGTTCTGGTTGGTTGGTGCCTTGGCGGTGGCGTTGCCGTTCTTGCCCTGGTTCTTGTTCTTGTCATCGGTCTTGGTTGGCGGTGAGGGTGGCCGCAGGGTCATGTAGCCTGGGCCCAGCACGCCCTCAACTGGAATGGGAAGGCGGAGGGGCACGGGGGAGCGGCACTTAGTTGGTGCGGGTGCAAGGGGGTGGTGGTCCTGCACACGAAACCATATGGGTCAGAGGCGATGGCATGGCCGGCCTCTCGGCGACCCAGCCTCTCAAAGCAAGGTCCTGGTCAGCAGGACGCTCCAGCCTGAGTAACAACAGCCACAGAAGGTAAGTGGTGACTGTACAAGTAGTGCTCTAGTCAGGTTTAGAGGTGCTGTCACGGTGACACGCTGCAAGGAACCGTTAGCGCTGTGGGCTTGTAGCACGCAGCGAAAGCGTGCTGGCACCGGTGCGGTACGCATCCCATCTGATCCCATGCACCTCATCTGAGTCCCAGCCCCGCCCCGTAACACCCACCCTCCACCATCTTGGCGATGGCCTGCAGCTGGGACTTGCTCAGCTTCTTGAGCTGCTTGGCAGCACCTGCACGCATGAAGGTGTGGGGTACGCGTAAAACGCAAGAAACCGTGTGGGGTACAAAGGTCGGCGCGGGGAAGACTTGTACGCACGGTAGTGGTCCGACAGGGCACCTGCCTACCGGTATGCACAGGGCAGGGGCCCTGCCCGCCGCAGGGCTTCGGCTACCCTTCACGCCATGCCCAAGCTCCACCCTCCAACCCCACCCCTCCCACCTGTCCAGCAGCGCGGCACCCACGCACGCACCCTTGCTCTGCTGTAACGGCTAACGTACCGGCAAACCTTTGACCACGCTCCCCCTGCATGACCACCCATGCAGTAATCTGCCTGCGACAACGTGCACCGCATGCATGCGCCCTGCCGTTCCGTGCGCTAGCCCACCGGTTGCCCGCTGCAACGCACTGCTGCAAACCTAACACCCAGCCACACTAGTATTATTATTGCATCTTGCTACCGCACCCACCTGGCTTCTCCAGCACGTCTGCCAGCTCCCGCACCAGCTCGAAGGGGAACACGACGCTGTGGCATACCGTGTCGCCGCCAGCCTGAGGGATGAAAAATGGCAGCAGGGTAAGGCCGTGCATCGACACGCATGTCACCGAACGAATATGAGAGAGTGCGTGTCAGCGTAGCGGTGCGGTATGCATACACAATCCGGAAGTGACTCCAGGAGGGGGCAACCGCGGAGCGGCAAAGTACGCAACCATTAGGGAGGGGGAGTGTCCTCTGGGCAGGGAGGTGCAAGGAAGGGTCACAGGTCTGGAACCACATCATGCGTCCCTACCGAGGCGAGGGCGCAGTTTGCTCCATGTTATTAGGCCGTTATCGACTTGCGCGCACTCGCGAGACTGACCTCTTTCCAGTTCGATGCCCCGTCATCTGGGCAGCCGGCCACCTCGTAGGTGTAGGGATCGGCGCTGCACGCACGCAACGGTATGTTGAATTGGTTGGACAGTGAGCTAAGCGACGATGAGCAAGGACACAACGACACATAAACCGCGTTTCGGCAGCGCTTTTCCCGCGAAGCAGGGGCGATACATGAAAAGTAGCGGGCGTGGAGTCCATCTCATAGCCGGAAGGCTGTAGCAAGTTGCTTCGAGCTCTATGGTGTCAAGAGTTGGCTAGCCGCGCACTTGATGAGCCCCAGCGCCGTGAGGAGGTCCTGCACCCTGCGCGGCGTCTTGTGGCTCTTCGCTCCGTGGTAGAGCTTCAGCACCGCCTTGATGTCCTTGACAGCATCCTTGTCGTTCATCCTTTTGGTGTCGGTGCCAGAAAATTGTACCACAGTGCTAGAGGCAGAAAGCCTGTGCTCCGCTGCGCGGTCAAAGCGAGGGTGTCGTGTGTTGGACAGGACTGCTAGCAGCTCTGCATACAATACTGATCACGAAAGTGCAAAGTAAGTAGTTTTGGTGCTATTAATTTTTGCTTTTGGTATCATGGCACCTGGCAAGCTCCCGCCAGAGAGCGCGGCATGCATGGGGGCATGCATGGCGACCGGGACGATTTCCACCATGCAGCTGACCCACGGGTCACCGATTCCTCGGCCATAGCTGATGCCTGTTCCCTCAGTTGTCTTCTAGCACCTGTTAACGACAAGCGATTAGATTTGGGTCATGTCTTTGCATCAAGGAGCACCTACGTCGTGCACGCGAAAGCATCTGCGAGGCAGCGGCTTCGGAATGCTTCTTTGTCGCGGAGCAAGCCCTCGGCAGCTTTACTGCGGCCAGTCACGCCGAGGAGCTGTCGCGCGCAACAGCGCAACCAAGGATGCGCCAGCCACTGCGGATGACCCTGTCCGGCTGCTCCCGCGCCCGCGACTGCCCGAGTCCGCGACCTCACCAGCTCTAACAGGTAGCGCATCACGCAAAAAATATGGCTTTCCACCTGCTCTCTGCATTGCCTCGTAAGGCCTTGGTGCCGCCTGCGAAATTTCAAAGCCGCGCCACGTCATACCGCCTCGCAGGCGCTAATAATAACCCGGCAAGCAACACCGCGCTCTGTCAGCCGTGCGGACAAAGTGAACATGTTGCTGTCAAGCCTCTTCCTGATTCAACACTGCGCAGCTGCAACGACGGGGCGCACGAGTCAGGGGGCTTTTCCCCCCTGCCAGGGCACGCGCCGACCGACAAGGTCAGGCACTGTGTGGAACCGCCTGCAACTGCCGCGGCGCGTCTGGCAGCACCCAACGACACGCCACAGCATGACCCGACACTTCTACCAAGCGCCCATATGCCCCCACATTTCTCCCAAGCACCAGCCGCCGCCGCCGCCGCTCCGCCTGCCGGTCAGGATGACCCAGCTGCTCCCGCTCAGCCCCCAGAAGCCCACGCGCCCGACCCAGCAGCCTCCTCCGGCGGCGACGCACCAGGCCCCAACGCACAGCCTGAGGTGCTGCTGCCCACACCCAGTTCTCAACCAGCTGTCCTGAGCCACAACTTATACGAGGACGGGGACAAGGGCCACCCCCAGCAACACCAGGGGCCCCAGCACCAGCAGCAGGCTGCACAGCCCTCATCCGCAGCCCCCCGGTCTCCCCTAGTGGCGGCGGCCCAGGTCGCACTGCAGGCCCACCTCAGGGAGCAGCGCATGCGCCGCCAGCAGACCGCACAGCGGCACTACTACCACTACACAGCATCTGCAGCGCCCTTGGAGGCAGGCGGGCAGGCCGTGCACTCCGAGCGCGCTCCCCATGCCAGCGATGGCAGCAGCGAGGCGGGCAGCTACGTGCAGCTGAGGCTACCGTTCCCCCAAGCCGCGCCAGGGCCCCCGGCAGGGCCCATCCCGCCGCAGGTGCTGCCACCGGGCGCTGCTGCAGCCGGTGTGCCGACACGACAGCAGGTGTCAGGCATCCGAGGCAGCGTGGGCGCGAAGGCAGGGGTCAGCGCGCACGGCAGGGCTGAGGACGACCTGCTGTGGGGCATGGCTCCACGCCTCAGCGACGGTGATGGCCTGGACCTTGAGCTGGAGGCTAGCGGAAGCGGTGGGGCCAGCAGGCACAACGGCAGCAGCAGCGCAGCGTCGCCCAGCTTCCTGCGGCTGGCCGAGATGCGGGCCACCAACGCACAGGCAGCACAAGGCATCCCCATCACCATATCGCCATCAGGACACGCTGGCGCACACGTGGCACCTAGGGCCCCTACTGCGATGCACCCGCTGGCGTCGGCGAGGTTGCGTCCGAGCACCGCGGACGTCTTACAGCTGCCCACGCCGCCATCCCAGCAGCACCTGCGGCGAGCCGCATCGCACCTGTTGCCCCCGTCCTCCGCTCGCCTCCGGCTGCCCGACCCCCCAGCCACCATCAAGCCTCCAACGCACGCCGCCTATGCCACGTCGCCGTACGTCGTAGCTCATCCACGTGGTGCCACAGAATGGCCTGCGCAGGCATCTGGGTCAGTTCTGGACGCCTCGGCCAGCGAGTCGGCAAACGGCCGGGGTGGTGTGGCTGGTGCGTGGCGCAAGGGCCGGCGGCTCCTGCAGCGCCTCGGCTGGGTGATGGGCTGGAAGAGGCAGGGGCAGCAGCAGCAGCAGCCGCCAGACGGTGCGGCGGGCGCCCTGGAGTATTGGACGCGTACGGCAGCAGGCTTCGATCCCCGGCAGCTGTACGACAGCGACGAGCAGGCCAAGGCGGTGGCACGTGCCATCATCAACACCTACCTCAACACGCCACCGGTGGGGTCAGCTACGCCTGCAGGTCAGTCCCGGCAGGGCAGCGGCAGGGGCGCCGGCAGCCGGCAGGGCGTGTGGCCGCAGGTGCAGCAGGAGGGAGGTGTCGTGGGTAACAGTGAGGGCAGCAGCAGCAGCATCCACAGTGTGGAGCAGGCGTACGCGGCGCTGGCGGCCATGGCGGCTGCGGCGGGGGAGCAGGAGCGGCTGGCGGCGGAGCTGGCGGCGTGGCTGCCGGACCACCCTGTGTCGCACGTGGCGGTGCAGGGGGAGGTGCTGCGGCTTCAGCGGGACCTGCTGCGTGCGCAGGTGTGTGCGGAGGGAGGAGGGACAGCAGAGGAAAGAGGAGTTTGCGTGGTGTCCTCACACAGGGTGTCCCATGCTGGAGCCTCAACATCACGACTGCTGTCGCACACGCCTGCCGGCTGCATGCAGAGACCGTGCAAGCCCAGCGTCCCGAAGCACCCGCGTGCGCTGCCGTGCTGTGTGCGCGGTACCCAACCGCCCAAATGTTCCTGAGCCCTCCCACAATTGCAAACCCTTTCCTTGGCCTCCACTTGACCGTCCGACCCATTGACACCCCTGAACGCTGGACCCCGCCTCCTCCTTCCCTCATCCCCCAGGTGAGCCTGTGGCGCCCCGTGGAACTGCTCAACGGCCGCATGGCCCTCCTGGGCCTCGCCACCGGCCTCTACCGCGAGCTCACCTCCCCCGACCACCCCACGCTTCTGGCCCAGGCGCTGCACCAGCCCCTCGCTATGCCCGCCACCTTCCTGCTCATCGTGCTGCTCACAGCCGTGCACCAGCAGCTTAAGCCACGCATGCGCACGCGGGGGCTGCTCATGAGCTCCACCGCGCACCTGTGGCTGGGGCGGCTGGCCATGGTGGGCTTCGTGTGGGCGGTGGTGGCGGAGGTGCAGGACCCGGGGCACAGGGCGCTGGTGGTGCAGCTGCACGAATGGGGTGTGGGGCAGCTGGTGTTGCAGGGGCCGGTGCAGGACGCGGTGAAGGCGCAAGGGGGCAGGCGGCTGTGGGACCTGCTGAAGGAGCGCGTGTGGATGGCGTGGTTCTAGGGCGGGCGTGGGGAGTGCGGGTGTTCGTGCTGTGGTGGAGTGGTGTGTTGCGTGTTGCTGCGGGCAGCTGCATGCGTCTGGTGGTCGTTTGCGGGCGGATGCATGGGGAACGTTACGGGGCTTGGGGCGAGAAGGCCGTGTCCGGCCTGTCAATAGGAGGGTGGACGGAGGACGGTGGTCAGGTTGGTGCAACTGAGGTGGCTGCCTCCATCGTGCACAACGTACGGATATTCTGCTTACATGTGTACCGTGTGAAGCATGCGCAAGCCGCACTAGGCGTACGGTATCGCCCCACGCGCAAGGCACTGCGTACGGTGTGATGCTGAGTTGGCGGGAGGTTGGGCACTTGTATTGAAAGCAAGGTTGCCAAGTTGCCTACTGTAACTATCGACTTGCTTTTAGAGGCCAACTTGTGATCCCGCGCAAACAACCTGCTCCCCGCTCAAGAACCTTGGCTGTCCTCACGCGACTGTACGCACCCCGACGCCATTAATATTAATTCAACTACGACAATACTTTGCTTAATGCGTACATCGCACGCGACCTTATTAGGTCAGTCAAGCTGCTATAATTTGGCCTGAAGTTTACGCGACAACAGCCTATCAACATGTTGGACCCGGATGAAAGCGAATTATCGGGGATGGAGAAATTAGCCGTGTCTACTGCAAGCCCAGGGGTGAGTCAAGCCACGTTGCTACAAACACGTTGCGGCATCGGCGTGCTCTTGTTCGAATGAGCCGTGTTTGTGCAACGCACAACACAGGAAGAAGGAGATGAAGAAACGGACTTGCCAACAGCCCGCATCGAAGCGCCGCTGGATGACGTGACCGACGAGGAGTGGCAGCAACCTGAGGCAGCCTCCCGGAGCCCAGCCGTGCCTATCCGCAGCAGCGGGCGTCAGCGAACAGACGACTTGGACCAACTGGATGAAAGCGTGTTACAAGAAATGCTTTTGAAGTGAGAATGGCATGCGGTAGATGGGGCGTAAGGGCAGTGTGTATTGGCTTCCCTGCTCCCCGCCGCCCAACCCCCATCGTGGGAGGAACCAGAGGAGGGGAGGCACTGCGCTCTGTAACAAGCTTGAGCGCTCTCAGGATTGACGAAATTAACTTGCTCACTTGCTACATGGCATACACAACGATGAACAGGGATTGCCAGCGCGGGTTGTGCGAGTTGGCCTCTGCGTGCCCTGCCAAGACCCGCCGTGCATAGCGGCCGTGTCAAAGCACAACCGGCCTGCATCCGGGACGCACTCTTGTTCATCTACTTTTAGCGTTGCCTAGCCCACGGTCATACTCTGACACATGCTCTACTCCGCAGGGCTAGCCCCAAGTTCACGCAGCCGTTCGACGTGAGCCAGATCACCCGCAACCTCAGTGCTGCGCGCGCGGCCCGGCGGGAGATGGACGGCTTCAGCAGCGGGGGAGAGGGCCTGCAGGCAGGTGCGAACACCGGAGTCCATCACCTGCCCATGGTACTGCAACAAACGCCGACCCAACCCATGCTGCCCTGCCCCACCAGCTCCTTACACCCTTTCCATCCTATACCCGCGCGCTTCCCACCCACCCTTTACACATTGCTAACCCACATCTGCTCCCATACCACCTCCAGGCCCCCTGCTGAGCAACGGCTACCCCGCCTCCGATGGCGGTGCCACCAGCAGCGGCAGCCCCAACGGCACCCGCTCCGTGGCCACCAGCGTCACTGGGTACGCGGGCTCGCACGGGGGCATGGGGCCGCTGCTGGCGGGCCCCCTGGGCTCCGTGTCCTCGCTGGGCACCTCGCACTCGCTGGCGGCAGCAGCGGTGGCGCCATGCTTCGGGGGCGAGATCGCGCGGCAGCGGGCGGCGGTGGCGGCGGCTGAGGACGACGTGGCGGAGGAGAGCCGCGTCAACAGGGAGCTGGCGGAGGGCATCGTGGCGCGGCTGGACAACAGCTGCAAGTGGGTGGTGCAGGGGGCTGGCTTTCCTGTGGCGTGGATTGGCATGCAAGGAGCGGCGATGAGCGGCCAGGGACCGGCGTGGGCACCATGCTGGGCGGGGCCGCCAAGGGGTCAAAGATAGCTGCCGGTCGCATAAATCAAACAAAATGCTGCTGCTGCGCCGGCTCATAACATGTGACAGTCTGCCTGATCCACTTCTGCCCCCCCCCCCGACCCACACCATGCAGGATGCTGGAGGGCCTGTCGCAGCTGCTGTCGGCGCTTGGTGCGGCCGAGGGCGCCTACGCCAGCGCCATGGCGGCCGCCGCGTCCCGCGTGCGGCAGGCGGTGGCGGCGGGTCTGGATGCGGACGACGGGGAGGTGCGGGCGGCGGGGGAGGCGCTCATGAGGTTGCCCAGCGTGGTGGAGCTGGCGCACAGGTGGGGGGACGGGGCAGGGTTGCAAGGGGCGCGGGGCGTGGGGAAAGCGTTTCGTTCCAGACCTTGTGCTGGTGGTAGGGCACATGAGTGGGCTACCTGCGTGCCAACAGGCGGGAAGATGTGCTAAGTCGCTGCATGGGGGGCCACCATCGTGCACGCAAACCGTGGCGTGTTGGGTATTGCCATAGGCCCAGGGAGACCGTAATGATATGTGGTACGCTCTGCATTCAGAAGCGGCGCTCAGTACAGACATGCAGTCGCACTTCAGGTATAAAGGCCAACCTTACAGCGCTTTTGCGGTGGTGACCTCCTTGAGATCATGCATACACGCGTGTTCCTGGATCCGGTCCCCCGCAGGCCGCTGCAGGCCACGCTGTCGGGCCTGGCATCCGACGTGTCGGGGCTGCTGGGGCGGTACCGTGCCGCGGCACGTGCCGTGTCGGGCGAGGTGGCCACGGCGCAGCGCCACATCGACACCACGCGGCAGCAGCTGGCGGCGGCGCTGGCGGAGCACGTGGCGGCGTGTCGGGCCATGGAGGGCGTGCTGGGGGAGCGCGGCAGGGGGCGGCCCACGCGGGCGCCGGACGCCGACCCGTGGGCCACCGAGGGGCGGCTGGTGCTGGTGAGCACGCACAGGGAGGCGTGGGCCGGGCAGCGTTGTGTACGAGTTGGTTTGCCGCCGAGTTACGGGGGCGCTTGGGGTTATGCAAGTGGGTCGTTTGGGTGTTGGTCGTACGGGCCAGCTCGAAGACCTTCTGGTCGCGTTTGCGGCAGGGTTTCCTCCCTGTAATGACCTGACATGCACGTTGCCTGTTGGACGCCGCCTCTTCGCACTGCAGGAGCAGCAGACGCTGCAGCAATGGCAGGACAAGGAGCGCACCGCCCTCAAGGCCGGCTTCCAGCAGGTCACGGAGCTGGAGCAGCAGCGCCTGCAGCTGGCCAAGCAGGTGCGCGGCGGGGCAGGGCGGGCGGGCTGCCGGAGGACATGCCCACTGCAGCATTGGGTGGTTAGGTTGCACGCACTGGTCCAACGTACCTGCAATAGCGCTCGGGGCGCCAGTACCAATGCGCCATCCGCGAAGCGCCAGCTGTTCTCAGGGCGTATGGCCGGCCGGAGGATACGAGGCCTAGTCCAGGGAGGGGAGCAGCGCTGTATCAGAGCGTTAAGGCAAATCTGCAGCTAGCGTGCGTGCACTGGACTAACATACTTGCGATAGCACTCTGATCACCAGCTTAGTGTTGCATCCGCTAACTGCCAACCGTCGTCGCGTTGCCCCCTGCAGGCCATGACGAGTGCAGTGGACAGCTACCGCGCCGCCTGCCTGCCGCTGCAGCACGACCTGGAAGCACTCACGGTGGGGCAGGGCGCGGGGAAAGGCCTACACGAAAGGCAACGGTAGGAGAGCAAGCTTTGTAACCCTAGCACCCGGGGTGGGGGCCAGCTGATGGTAGTGCAGCAACACCAGATGCGCAAGCAGCGGCAGCGGTGTGTCGCAGCCGCACGTGTCCTGTACGGTATAAGGTGAGAGGATGTCCGTGTGCATCGACGGAGTGTCGATTTGCACATCGTTATACTCGATGGCACGGATGCCCTGTCTATACAGGACATTGACGTGTTTTCAGCTGTATCCTCGCCTGCACTTCCGCTTGCCTTCCGCCCCTCCAGCACGTGCTGCGCTCCATCCAGCCCGACGCCAAGCTGTCCTCGCTGCGCGCCATGGCCGACACCGCCAGCCGCACCGCGGAGGGCCTGGCGGCGCGGCAGGCCGAGTGCCTGCACAGCGTGTGCCACGAGCTGTTCTGCTCGCCGGAGATCACGCGGCAGGGCGACCTGCAGCTGTGGGAGCCGGCGTACGAGCGGTGGCGCAAGTGCCACTTCGTGCTCACGCGGGCAGGTGGGTGGGGACCTACCGGTACCGCAGCATTCGCTGCCCTGTCTTGCCGTACCGTGCATAACCCCCGCTGCACCCCGCGCGCACTCGTTGCAGTCCTTGTGACGCCTCTGTCTAACCCTGTGGCCTTGGACCCCCTTATCAACCTGGCCCTGTGCTCTACCCTGCACCCCAGGCTACCTGCGCTGGTTCCCCCGCGCCGAGGACGTGCGGCCGCTGGACTGCCTGGCGCTGGCCCGCTGCGCCTTCGAGGCGGGCAAGGCGCCGCGCTTCCACATCACGGAGGCGCCCGCCAGGGGCTCGGGCTGGCTCAGCAGCGTGCGGGGCAGGAAGCTCATGTTCCAGGTGGGCGGGGCTGCGGACGGGTGTGTTAGGGGGCTATAGGGGGTGAAGGAGCAGCGGCCAGCGGCACGTCGTGGCACTGGGCACGGGGTAGGGCACGCGTTGCAGCATCCGTTGTGGGTCTCGAGATCGTGTGCGTGGATGTGCTGACCCGCTTCATGCCGTTTAACGCCGTACTCGGTGTTGCCCTGTGCTGGCCAGGCTGGCAGCGTGGAGGAGTGCTGCGACTGGGCCATTGCCATCCGGGAGGCCATCGCGGTGGCCACAGGCAAAGCGCTGGCGTACGACGACGAGGAACAGGGCTGAGGCACGGGGCGGCTGAGGGCTGGGCCGGGAGCGGGGGAGAGCGCGGTCAGTGGCGGGGGGCAAGGGGCCACACGTGAGTGGCCTTGGAGGGGCCGTGGGGCAGGGGCCTCACGTAGGAAGGAGGCCGGTCGCTGGGGAGACGCAGAGCTGGTGGTAGACGGCGAGCAGCAGCGAAGCGGCTGTGTGGGGCGGCGCGGCATGGTGGAGGGCGGCATGGTAGCAATGAGCAGGTGATGCGATGGCAGCAAGGCAAGTTGCAGGGTTCAGACTTAGTCTAGGGACACGGACTGCAGTACCGTTGCAAGACCGGCAATAGGGCAAGACATAGGAGCTGGAACTCACGTGCAGACGCAGACCAGGGTTCAAGTGTAGGACGCAACACTGAGCTGTGGGCCGCCGTGTGGGCCGCCGTGGCCCGACCGCCGTGGCCCGACCGTGGGACCGGACAAGAAGACCAGTCGTAGACAGGGTCAGGTGTGCGGGGAATACCGTTCGTCCGTCTGCACCAAGACCAGTACCTGCACAGCCGATTCTTGCTGCATGTGAGGGTGTACAGTGGGCGTGTGTACTAGCCGTGTCAGTACAGCACGTCATATTGGTATCTGTTGTTTGTGTTGGCATGGAAGTGACGAACACGTTGTCTTGCTGCATTCGGGCAAGGGCTGGCATTCAGCCTATTACGAAGCGTTTCGGATCTGCCTGGGATGACACCAGACCGGAAGCGGCAACCGGTGCACCATGGGACACGAAGCGTGACGGTGTACGTTCACCTACGGCACAGACGGTGTCGAGGGCGAGAGGTGCGGGACCCTAGGACAATGGTGTTATTGCGGACCTATTCTTGGGACAGCGTGCATGCCCATTTTGTCATACTCTTCAGGCGTGCACTTTTTGCTCCCGATGTACGGTACGCCAAGTGCCAAACCCATGCACCGCCATTCGGTAGGCACGTACGTGGTACGTTGGATGCGAAGGGGTGACGAGCCGGCAAGGGTGAGGCATCGATCAGGCCGTGTCAGGCCACGTGACCGGGTTCTGATTCCTATGTGGACCGTACTGCCGACAAACCTCAAAGACTTCTGGCTGTTGCTGGCGCATTTCCCAGGACATTGTGCATGACGCCAATGGCATTGGAGTTGGCCAACATGGTACGGAACTGCAGCCCTTGTCGTACTACCGTGGACCCCAAGTTTGTGTGCTTTGTCTGTTACTGACCGCTTCTGAGCCTGGCATGTGGGTGGTGGCGTGTAGCAAGCTTTATGCAGGTTTCGACGGCACTTCTTATGAGAAAGGAGGCACATGACGATGCGCGTGGTCTCTCAACAACATGGGGCGCTGGGGTGTATGATTTAGGTTCTGGTGCATTCTGGGTCTGGAATCTGGATTCTGTGCGTGGATCTGCTGACTCGCCTTGTGCTGCCGTAAAACGCCATTCTCGCTGTTGCGTTGTGTTGGCCAGGCTGGCAGCGTGGAGGAGTGCTGCGACTGGGCCATCGCTATCCGGGAGGCCATCGCGGTGGTTAGTGGCGGGCGGCAGGCGGCCAAACGTGAGTGGCCCTGGAGGGGCAGGGGGGCAGGGGGCAGGCAGGGCGGCAGCGGGGCGGCCGGTCGCTGGGGAGGCGCAGAGCTAAGGGCAGGCGGCGAGCAGCAGCGAAGCGGCAGTGTGGGTCTGCATGGTCTGTATGTATGGTTTTACAGTTTTGGTCCCCTTCCAGAGCCCAGCCCCATCCTGCTGAAGACACAGGGCCGGTCCCGGCCAATAGGGACACGGGATTTCCCACCCCTCTCGCTGTACGGAGGGGAGCGACAAGCTCCATAAGTACAGGCCACGACGTGCAGGCCTCAAGTTCACCCTACCACAGCCTGGTCCCGCCCCCACATAGCTTCTCCACAAGGCGCACCCTTTGGTCTGCTGGAGGGCAGCAAGGTAGCGATGAGCACGTGAGGTGCTGGCAGCAAGCCCACGTGCAGTTGCAGGGGCAGACGTGTATCCTGGTGTATCTGAGGAACAGGGGCTGCGTTACCGTCGCAAGTTCGGCAACAGGACAGGACATAAGCGCTGAAACTCATGTGCAGACGTAGACGAGGGGTAAAATGTAGGACGCAACACTTGGCTGCGGGCCGCCGTGGGAGACAAGGAGACAAGGCGTAGACCGGATCAGGTGTGCGGTGGAGATGGTTCGCCTCATTCCGCACCAAGACCAGCACCTGCATAGCCCAGTCTTGCTGCATATGAGGGTGCACAGTGAGCATGTGTGCTAGCCGTGTCAGCACAACACGTCACATTGGTATCTGTCGTTTGTGTGCGCATGCAAGTGACGAAGTCGTTGTCCCGCTGCATTCGGGCAAAGGCTGGCATTCAGCCTGGTACGAAGCGTTTCGAGTGTGCCTGGATTTACAGCAGAATGGAAGCGGCAACTTGTGCACCATGGGGCACAAACCATGATCATGTACACCCATCTGCGCACAGACGGTGTCGAGTGCGAGAGGTGCGGGACCCTAGGACGATGGCATTACTGCGGACCTATTCTTGGGCCACCGTGCATGCCCATTTTGTCTTTCACTCCAGGCGTGCTTATTGTTCTCATCATGCGCCACGTGCCACACCGACGCACCGCCATTCGGTAGGCACGTACGTGGTGCGTTGGGTGCAAAAGGGGGCAAACCCGAAAGGGACCGGTCAGGTATGTGGCCGGGATCTGGTTAAGCAGCCTCATCGCACACTGACTTCGCCAACGGTCGCCGTTAAAATCACAACCAACTCGTCCGAAACGTGCGGCCCAGCCGAATTGACCACCGTGCACCGTGCACCGCCGTGCACCGCCGAATTGACCAGAATATATTCGCAACCGAAGAT
>QAXN01001499.1:0-17573 GCA_004335795.1 Chlamydomonas sp. 3222
AGTGTAACAACCGTACGACGTTGGAGCAGTAGCACGGTTGCGCACAGGGAGGCTCCCATGGTTGTGCACGACACTCTCGTCGCGCCTCGTCGTTGGGCCCATGCCAAGTAGGCCTGATTGCTGAACCTACCAGTGTCCATGTGGAGGTGAGAGGAGTGAGCCAGCAGCCCGGGTGCTTATCAGGGGTGCTTACGGTATGAGCAGATCTGTGGCGGTACTCCCCGCACCGCCTAGCGGTGCGGTGGCCGGGGGCAGCGGCTGCAGTGTAGGTAGGCCCAGGTAGGCCTGTGCCAGCCTGCCGTGTGCGCTCGTGAGGCGGGAGGACCCTGGAGAGCACCGGCCCGCCGGCGCCCGCCCCACGCACCAACATCTGATACCTGTGTGGTTTGGAACGGCTGCTGCCGCTCCAATGCACGGCCGCTGGCACCACTGAAGCAGCAGCCCCTACTGGAACGGAGGCCTTACGGCTCCTGATCCTGCCCTGCTGCTTCTGCCTGCACCACAGGGCAGCACGAAGGAAAGTACCATACCGTGAAGGTGGATGGCTGCAAAGCGAAAGGTCATTGCACCCGTGCCTGTCGGGATGGTGTTGAGCAGCTGCACTTGTGACCTGTGAGGCGTGCTTCCCAGCGGAAGGCCCTGTCTTTGCGCCGTGCTATTACCTACACACGCTTGTTGGCGGTTAGGGTTTGCGTCAAGTCTTTTAGTGATAGGTGCTGCGCACTCGTACGTGCCCTGGCGTGCATTGAGGCTGATAGAGTGTGCCAGAGTGTGCGCGGCCGGCAGTGCGTTGATAGCTGGCGGGTGCCCAACGGCTGAAGCCAACGAGGTTTTTTTTCTTTTTTCTTAGCGAGAAGGTTACAGGGGCTCGGAATTCGGTGCTGGGGTCCACGCTTTGAATGCAGCTGAACGAGCTCCCTTCAACGGAGTCGCCCCTCCTTCCCAACCCCACCAGAAGCCGGCTGGTTCAGCACCAACTTGCAGCCTGCGGGCTTTCGTTGTTCTTGGTTCTTTGAATGTAGACCCTTAAGCCTCAGGCTCGTACATGGGTCGCTGCGCTTGCGGAGGGTTTGACGAACCCTCGCCCTGTAACATTGACCTGCACTGACTGACTGACTGTTCGCGCTGGTCCTGTTCCATGGCCCGCCTGTCAGCTTCCCGAGCAGCACGGCGTTTGTTGGGATGATCCGCCGTTCTTCAGCTTCTACTTGTCAACGCACTTCATCATGTGCAGGCACCAGTGTGTCCGTGACTCCCTGCTGCTCCCTGGCACCTCATTAAACTGCTCCTGTTCACCCACCAGCCACACGCAGTGTTGCCCCCAGCAGTGCTGTACTGGCGAGCCCCGGCAACGGCGCGGCGCCACTTCACCTCCGGAAGGCCATCGATAATACCACGGTACGGCATGGAAGGGACCGTTAACAACCACTGTACAGGTGCTCTTAGCGCCCCAACGTTTCATGCCCACGTTCCTTATGAAGTTGACAAGGCACTCAATCA
This sequence comes from Chlamydomonas sp. 3222, assembly GCA_004335795.1. Classification (NCBI taxonomy): domain Eukaryota; kingdom Viridiplantae; phylum Chlorophyta; class Chlorophyceae; order Chlamydomonadales; family Chlamydomonadaceae; genus Chlamydomonas; species Chlamydomonas sp. 3222. The sequence continues at coordinate 1,501 of QAXN01001499.1, forward strand.
GGGAAGTCTCATGCGCAAGAGCCGCCTTCCTTGCTGGTCTCCACGACTGACTGTGCCACTACCGGTACCCTACATGGGTCCTTTCGACGCGTCAACGACTGGTACAATGGTGATGTTACAAGAGTACGGCAGGCAGGCCGTACAGCAATCGAGGCCAAACCCAATGTCCGCAGCTGAAGCCCAACAAAGATTTTTTGTATTTTTTCTGTTATTTTGGTATTTGCATGGGTTGGCATGCACGCTCAAGTGCGCGCGCCGTCACACCATAAAGAATCAGATGCATTCCCGTAACCAGCAAGGCCATTCCACGGCCAACATCGACAGCATTCGAAACTCCACAAAGCGTACACTACGCAATACGGGGACGCCCACCGTTCCCCTCCACGCGTCCGACTTAATTGCACGACCGGCAGGTAGCGTGAAGCGAAGGCACCACACCCCTTGCTAAGACGTTCCTTTCTTGTGCGGCATGGGGCGCTCTAAAATGGCCCCACTGATTACGGCCGCAGACACACAAGACCCAAAAGTACATGGCGGGAGGCTGTCCCCGATGGGACGTCAGCCCAGACTTGCCACCATATCGTCCCGCCCAAACCACACACCAGTGAACAACCCAAACCGCCCACGCTCCCCCCGGTACATGAAGGGTGAGGTGTGGTAGGCTGGGGCGGTGCGGGGCCCAGTGCCCCACACCGCGCACCAGCTGCAATGGAGGTGCCAGAAAAAAAGCGGCCCCAGCAATTAGCAGACACGGGCCAAATGAACACACCTCCGTGTAATGCCTTATATTTTTGCGGGGGGCGGGTGCCAGCCCCGCTTCTGCGCGAACGAGCAGCAGCCAGGGGCGCACCCGCCGCCTCATTTTTATGGCCCGGATGACAAGCAGTCACGAGACGGGAAACGATCACATATGACGCATTGATCCACAGCTGATGCGATGGCAAACACACCTAAAGCAGGCCGTCCCTCCTACACTCTATTCCGGTGTCTGACGGGTGTCGTACACGCCCTTCGCAACCTGGCACAGGCGGCAGGCACGGCGCCGGCGAACGCCCGGTCTTTTTACGCCGCACCATACCGCCTCCCCCGCAATCCGCACACCTTCCACCCATATTCGCACACCGTGTACACAACCGGGGACGCAGAGCCCCATACCCGCCATCGGGCATGCAGACCCCCCCCCCGCATCCACCACAACGGTCCGTGCTCCTCACGCGCTAGCTACGAGCTACCCCTCACTTTCAGGCCGGCTTGGAACGGACACAGGCGTCTCTCACATGACGGGATGTGCAACCAGGGGCAGCCGCACCGCCCCGAGCAATAGGACACTCGGCTTGCCTGCCGGGCCGAAGCCCTTGGCCCACCTAGATGATATAGGCCAGCGACACACGCCGCCGCCACCACGTGCCACCACCGCCACCACGCACCAGCCAGGCCCCGCGCCCGCCACCTTCCCTCGCACGCGCCCAGGGCGGCAGACCCAATGTGTCGCCGTCGCCAGTCCCAACCGGGCACGCGTATACAGTGCTGCATCTACCCTGCGGTTAACTGACAGTCATAGATACGTCTGCTAGCCTACTGCTAGAATGGATTGTCAGGAAGAATATTGCATTCTTAGTCAAGACGCCACGCGCTGCTGCCGACAGGACGCCAGGCCCCGCAGCAATTCACGGTGCGACGCCGGCAAACGGCTGACCCACCAACACGCTCAGGGCGTGGTGGGTTCGAGGCCATGCAGCACAGCAGCAGCAGCGGCACTCCGCTCCGACGACTGGGAAACATCACAAGACATTGCACATGACACAGCCGCACAAGCAAGGCACGGCAAAGGAAACGTGAAGCCAAACACCATAAGAAGCACGCACGGCAAAGCGTCATCGCATCACGAAGCACCACGGGGACCGCGGGCCGCGAAAGACACCACAGCCCCCACAGGCGACGCTACTCTCACACATGTCCCTACACCACGTACGGCAGACCGCCAAGGACCGGTTCCGCCCCGAAACATCGCTGCCTTAGCAGCACACTCACCATACCGCGGCTCCACTACCACAGCGCCATTCAACAGTGCACTGTGTAGCCGGTGTTTCCGACTTCTCCGCCTCCTCCATTGCTAACTCGTATCTCCAACCGATGCAGCAGATACACACCCCTTCCGCTCCTCACCGTGCCCACCTCGTTCCACCTCGTCACCCGTGCATTACGCTGTCACGCGGTGCGCTTGCACCTGCTCCCATGCGGCGCCTGACCCTCGCCACAACCCCTTCCCGCAGCCCAATCCCGCTACCTTCCTGCACAAAGATTGACAACCGCCCGCGGCAAACACCGCTAGATGACGGCCCACCTCTCGTTCCTCAGAGCAGTGCACGGCGCCTCGCTCAGGCGCGCGGCAGGCGGCGGGGTCCAGGGCGACGGGTGGCGGCGGGGCGAGGGGCGGGGCAGATCGGGGCAGCGCGGTGACGGCTCGGAGCCGCCTGGGGCCAAGCTCACGTGCCGCGGCCCGATTGCGGCTTTGAGCCCGGCTGCGGCGGCAGCTGTGTCGGAGAAGCGCGACACATACATTGCCTCCATTTGCTGCTGATCTCTCACTCCTTGATGTGTTCGTGCAGCAACCTCGATGCGAGGCTGCCTTTTGGCCGCACAGCGTGCAGGCCTACCTCCTCTCCGGCTGACGCGCGGAGCGGGCGTCACGACCGGCGCTCGCCCCATCCAACCAGGGGCGGAAGGCCACCCGCCCCCAGCGGCGGCGGCGGCCCTGTCCCCGCCGGCCCCATGCCAAACAACCCACCCAGGTTCAGCTGGTGCTGCCCCTGCCCCTGCGCCTGCCCCTGCTGCATGCCAAACAGCCCCATGCCCTGGTGCTGCTGCTGTTGCTGCTGCTGGTGATGCGACATGTGCAGGTGGTTTGGCAATGGGAATGGCGTCGGCGGGAGCGCCGGCGATGCCAGGCCGCCTAGCCCGTTCTGACCTGGCTGGTCGAGCCCCAAGGGGCCGAACAACGGCGGCCGCGGAAGCCCCTGAGCCGCCTGCTGCTGGCGCGGCGGCTGCTGCGCAAACAGCTGCGCGAGAGGATTGTTCGCCACCGGCTGCCCGCCCGCCACCGGCATAGGCGGCTGGACATGGCCCACCGGCGTCGGCGGCTGCACAGGCGCCGGGGCCTGCGGCTGCTTTGGCAAGAGGTTGGGCAGCAGCTGCGGCACGGGCGGCGGCGGCGGCACCGGCCTCAGCACCGCAGGTGACGGCAGCTGCCCCGCAGGCAGCAACGCCCCCCTTAGCCCGCCCCCGCTGTCACCGCCGTAATGTTGCTGATGGTGGTGGTGCTGTCGGCCCCATCCGTCCTCCTCCGCCTGCTTCCCAAGCCGCCCGGCCGCCCCATCCCCACCACCTCCCGCTCCCGCTGCTGCCCCTCGGCCCCCACTGCCGCCGACACGGTGGCCGTTGCCACCGTCCCTCTCCCCCGCGCTGGTCGCCGCTGCCGCCGCCGGCCCCGCCACGCTGCTGCCCAGGCTGACCGAGCTGGCGTTGGAGCCCTGGCGCTCCAGGCGCAGGATCTCCTGCAGCTGCATGGCCAGCTCCTGGAAGCTGGGCCGGTTGGCGGGGTTGGGGTCCATGCACGTCTCCACCAGGCTGCGCCACTCGGGCTCGCAGCTGGGCGGGATGGCCAGGTGCAGGTTGCCGTGCACCAGGCCCATCAGGATGTCCTGCGCGGTCAGGTTGGCGAAGGGGACCTCCCCCGTGTACATCTCCCACATCACCACGCCCATGCTGTACACGTCCACCTTCTCGCTGACGATGCCGTTGTTAGACACCAGCTCGTACGCCATGTACGGCAGCGTGCCGCGCAGGTCGCGGCACGACACGTGGCTGTGCAGCTTGTGCTTGGACAGGCCGAAGTCGGCCACCTTGATGACCATGGTGTCGCCCTCGCCGTCCACCAGCAGGTTGTCGGGCTTGAGGTCGAAGTGCACCACGGCGGGGGACTGCTCGTGCAGGTAGGCCATGCCCAGGGAGGCCTGCGAGCGAGAATGAACGGGGGCGGAGTAGGTACATGGGAGGAGGGTCAGCGAAGATTCCAAGATCGAGCAGGTAGGCAACAGCAGCAGCAAAGAAAGGCGAGAAACAAACTTCGAGTTGCAGCTCAGGTGTGATGACAATCGTTTTAGTATGATACACGGCCGTGGAGCAGGTGCCCTGACCTTTGGAAGGCGAGTCTGAAAGCCTATTCGCATGCAGCTTAGCCCAGCCTCCCGTCCTCAACACCCACCCATCTGCTCCAACGCCCCCCTGCCCCACCTGCAGCGCGATCATGGCCCGCTGCCGCAGTGACAGCCGCCTGCCGCCCAGCGACCGCAGGTACTGCCCCAGGCTGCCGTTGCGCACAAACTCCGTGATGATGCCGCCAATAAGACCCGTGGGGGTAGACGCCCCGCTGCCGCCCGGCCCGCCGCCGCCCCCACCCGAGCCGCCTGCGCCGCCGCCCGAGCCGCCTGCGCCGCCGCCCGCGCCCTGCGGCCCCGTGGGGTCGGGCGTGTCCATGACCAGGCCGTACATGCGGATGATGTTGGGGTGGTTCAGCTTGGCCAGCGTCTCCGCCTCGCGCTGGAAGGACTCCGAGTACTTGGCGAACCGGTCGCGCTGCGGGCATACATTGAGGGGCAAATGACGGGCATGCAGGTGAAATTAGGGCGCAAAGCAGTACAAGCGATAGTGCCCCACAGAATGCAGTCGAGGGAGAACGAGTGAGAAGGCCCGTGATGCAGGGCTGTTTTTTGCTGGAGGCCTTTCCGTACGCCATGACCTGGTTCACCAGACCTTGCTGCTGAACACTAAGTTTCGTTGACCCACCTTCAGCCACTTGATGGCCACGATGCCATACGGGAACACTTGCGCCTGGGACACCTCGCCAAACCTGTGCAAATGGTAGAGCACATGGCGGGGCATGCACGGCACGTCAGGCTCACATGTAACCAAAAGCTACTTGCACATGGTGAACGTGATGTACGTCGCGGCGCCTGCACATCGTCAGGAGTGGGTTAACCTGCTGCCTGACCGCCCGACACAGTTTTGCACGCCCTGCCATGGAACCAGCGCTTTGCTGAGAGGTCCGCATGGCAAAGGAAACCACGCGTGCCGTACTTCTTGAGCGCGCCACGCACCCCTTGCTGATGTAACGAATGACGTCGGCGCGTTCCCTTTTGCAAAGCCTGCCACCCGAAGCTGCCACCACTTGCCACCCAAAGCCGACACCACCACCCCGACTCACGCTCCCTCTCCGATCTTGGTCAGTATGGTGACCTCGTTGCGCCGCTTCTTGACCACGCCGCGCAGGAAATTGTGACCGCTGGGGCTCAGGCCGCCCTCCCCGCCGGGCCCCAAGCCCGCCTGCGACAGCGGGTCTAGCGGGCTCAGCGGGCTCAGCCGCCCGCCGCCCCTGCCGCAGCCATCCTCGCCCTCCCCGGCACCCGCGTCCAGCGCGCCCTCCAGCAGTGAGTCCTGCTGCTGCGTCCCAAACTCCTGCGTGATGCACAGGCGGCTGTCCCCCACCACCTGCGTCTGCTCCTGGCCGCCGCCACCCGCCCCGCCGCGGCCGCCCCCCGCCGCAACCCCCAGGTGCTGCTCCGCCGCCTGCAGCCACGGCCGGGAGTTGCCACCCAGGATGGCCAGACGCTGCAGCCCGGCCGCGCCCGCCGGCCGGCCGCTGGAGCCTCCGGCACCGCCGCCAGTCGACAGCGTCGTCCTGCCGTCCAGCGACTTGGCCACCCCATACACGGAGGTGAGGGAGGGCAGGATTACGCCGCTGCCCGCGCCGCCCCCCTGGCTGGTGTCGCGGCTTGCCGCTCCGAAGGTGCCCAGGCTGTCTGGTAGCACCACCCCGTCCGAAAGCGCGGCGGCAGCGGCCGCCGTCAGCAAGCCTCGGCGCGGCTCGGGCAGGTCCACGCCCCCCGCAGCAAAGTCCGCCGCGCGCGGCACCGGCGGCCGGTCTTCCAGCCTCATGCCGTTCAGCCCACGGGCGGCAATGGCCTCGTCGTACGGGTCAGGCGGGTCCAGCTTCTCGTAGCAGTAGACCTGCCCTGCTCCGGAGCCCCAGCCGCCGTTGGGGAAGAGCTGCTGCTGCTGCCGCACCGCCTGCTGCCACTCCCACTCCAGGCCCGAGGCCTTCCAGACGCGTTCCTTGGTGCCCCGGCCGTCGACGCCCCACAGCTGCTGCTCCTCGCCGCCTTCCACGTGCGGCTCCCAGCCCTCCGCCACGCCCTCTCCCTCCCCGCCATCGGCACCAGCGGCTCCGGCCCCTTCCTCTCCCGCCTCCACCTCCTCGTACACGGCCTCCGCGGCTCCGTCCGGGTACCCATCCCCATACGGCGCGGTCACGTCCTCCTCCGCATCGCCACCGGCCCCAAAGATCCATCCCGGGGGCGCACGCGTAATCATGCCGCCTGCGAGCGCGTACTGTGATGGGTAGTACCCTGCGTCGGGCGCCGGCAAAACGCCGTTGGCGCTCAGCCGCCTGGCACCGGTGGCTGCCTGGGCAGCGACGAGCGGCGCGCCGTGTGGGTACCCCACGGACGCTCCCGCCCGCCAACCAGATGCCAAGTAGTGCTGCGCCAGCCCGGCCCCTGCCAGCCCTGCTGCAGCTGCCGCCTGGGACTCTCCCGCACTTGGCTGCCGCTGCTGGCCCGCGATGCTGCCACTTACGACACAGCCGCTCACCCCCCTGGTGATGTTGAGCAGTGCGGCCTGCTCGGCCGCGGTCTGGGATCCGGCCGCCAGCGTCCTGCGGTAGGAGAGACAGTGTGCATATAAGAAAGGCCCGAATGGTACAGGTGGACACAGAGCAGGCCAACCAGCCCATCAGGACGAAGGTCCGTCATGATACGGCACGGTTTTCATTCAGGCTGCTGCATGGCGGTCCTGAACGGTCGTGATAAGCCCTGCAGGGTCTGCCGCTGAAGGTACAGCCCGCAGACCCTACCTACCGGGCGTCCAGCTGCGCGTCCGAGGAGGGTTGCGCCGAGGGCATCGTGCTTGCGGTGATGTCATCGTCCTCGCCATCGGGCCCCGTCCAGTTGTTGAAGTCGCATTGCTCAGGCTCGCTGCAGTGGGGTGGGGGTTGCGCGGCGGACGGGTTCAGAGCGAGGGAAAGGGCGACCTGTTATACTGCAAGGTGAGAAGGCACGGAAAACTGCTGCAAATGCAAGTGCATTAAGACTGGTGCCCAAGAAGAGGAGAGGCGTGGACACGGTGTCTGCCGGCACTTTGCCGCCACATCCCGACACTCACCTTGCGTCGCCAGACTCCCCCTCGTCAAACACTGCCGCCTCCTCGTCCATGACCTCTTCGTCATCATCGCCCTGGTCCTGCACCTCTTGCTCAAATATGACTGCCCTGAAGACAAACACCTTGATGCGAAGAGTCTTCACCGGTGTGCTGGGCTTCTGTAGCGCGTTCAGGTACTCATCATACATCTCCTGCAAGTATGACAGCGTGTGTTGGCATTAGAGAGCAGCACACCGAAGCAGATGGCGGGCCCCGAGGAATGACCTAGGCCGCGCGTAAGGAGGCTCATAGAGCAACAGGCAAAGTACAGGAATCAGCGGGGATTGCGTTTGCGCGAGGGAAAGACTCCAGGAGGTACAGGCGAAGCAGCGACGATCAGTCCATCATGCGACCTTGACGCACCCGGAGGTCGTCGTCACCCTGCACTTGGACCAGGTTATCAGGATCCATCTCCTCTCCAGGACTGAGGTACTTGAAACTGACGGTGTCGCCAAACTTGTCGTTTAAGCGCTTGCTGACCTCGGCGTAGCCGCAGCGGAGAGGAAAGGACTCGTTGTAAACCTCCCCACCCACATAGCGCCAAGAGGACGGACCCTGCACACAGCGTATGCACCAAGAGTCAGGCAGAGACTCTGGGAGGTGCCCCAGGGTGAATTTGAAAGCTTTCCGCCGAACCTGTTGGAAGGAGCCATTGTAGTGCAGCCGAAGTTTAATACGCTGCGCGTCATCCTCAGCAGGAGCAGGAGCTCCACGCTGAGGTACTGACTGCTCCATTGGTTGAGCTTAGGCTTCACTGGGGCAGCGCCTTGGAGAGTGTCGCCATGGGACCGCCGAGGGCGCCCTTAGGCGCTAGCCGCTCGGGGCAAAGAAGGTGGGATGTGCTGCTCCATAGGCTGCACAGCCCAGGGGCGGCAGCCCCAAAGGGCGAGAAACGAGGCTGGGTCGCCGCTGGAATGCGCTGCAGGAAGGAGAGGCAGAGAGTGGAGCTGGAATGTAAAACGTTTGTGTATCTTGTATAATAACCGTGCGGGGCCAGCACAGTCCAAAAGGCCAAACGCAGCGGGGTACGAGATGACCTGTGCCCACAAGCCATGCAACGCACTTTTCCAACCAGCTTACATGCACAGTATAAAGCGCAGTTATGCTTTTAATTGAGTCCTTTAGTCGGATTTGCAGGAATGCGGTTGCTGACTGCGCTGTCTTGCGAGCCAGGTCCTTTGGCACTGTGCAGGCACCTCCGTCTTGAAGCGAGCACTTTGCGTGGACATGCACAAGGGCGAGCGTGCTGAGGATCTACCGTGACGGCGACCCTCGCCAGGCTGTCGCTGGGGGCAAGGAAGCGGCGGGCTGATGTCTAGCCCTGCAGCTCCACAGGACACAGCAACGCGTGTTCCATGTTTGCAGAGGTGCAAGCCAGGTTAACTGATGGACATGTCAGCAATGACCCATTGGGCAGTCAGCAATCATGCGGTTTGCTGTGCCAAGTCTGGCCGAACCGGCAGTTATGTGCGACGGCACGTGCGTGGCACGGGACTACGCTGTCAATACCGCACCCGTCACTACCCTTCATGGTGCCTGCTTGCCTTGATTCCTCCAGGGGTGCTATTCTGCTATATTAGGGCATACTGACTGGCTTTCTGGAGTGGGCGGGCTGGGGTCGGTCACGGACAACTGGGTTTACGCTGCTGACATACCGCATGGCAATCACAGGTTTTGAGGCGGTGCGGGGGGGGGGGGCACCAGTCTGTCAGTTTCCTGCGAAAAGCCCCAAACTGGAACGGCTGTGGCGGGGTGCAGCCCCACCTTGCAGGCCTGGGCGTGGCGGGGCTTGGGCGGCGAGCTTGCTCAATCGAACATCGGTTGACCTTGCTACCCACCACCCAGCGGGGGATCTCCCATGGCTGGCACAGCGCTGTAGCTTACAGGGTATGCATGTGCGGCACCCTGCATGCACTTTTGAATACGGCACCGACCGTACGTGTGACCATTTTTTTCAAGCGGCAGGTGAGAGGTCCTCAGCAGCATTTGGGTGATCACTATCTGGCGCTCCGTGTGCCAGCAGATACCCCGTACACGTGCCATCAACCAATCAGGGTAGCTCCTCTGCCTCAGCATGCCTTAAACGCAACCGATAGCCACTCAAGCACCAAAGTTTTAAACCATGCGTACAAATGAAGTACCTACGCAGGATTGCCAGATTGATAACAGTGCATCCCACCAGTCAAGGAGCAGTTAAGGTCAGCAACTACTCAACAGCCTGCGACTCCAACGGTGTCGCGGGTAATCCTGCTCAAGAGTTAGCAACAGCTCCACACATGCAGTCAATGCATCCCACGAGAGCAGCTGCAGCCAACAAGGTTTGGCACGCCGCCCTCAAGTGTCTGGGGTCCAGGGTACGTGCGTCGTACATATACCACAGCGAAGTGGGCATACACGCATATTGTAAATTGCATACCGGTACCGTACGACGCACAGCAATGCAGGAGGCCCACACACCAATTTGCACACCCTGCCCTGCCCAGCCCAGCAGCCCTGCCCAACCTGCGTGAACCATGGCAACGGGCTGTCAACAGGTACCGTACGTCTGCAATTTTTCGGGTCCGTATATAGTCAATCAACCGCGCCTATAGACGGGTGCAAAAACATACCGTATACAACGTCACGGCTTCGGTATTAGACTGGTACATATACCGTATACAACCACCTAAATATACGGGCCCCTGCGCAAGCCTGAAAGTAGGGCTAAAACACGTGCAAATGACTCTTGGCGGCACATGGAACGTCTCCTATGCCTCGAGAGTGCAGGATGCAGTACCAGCCAAGCTTGTGCGTCCTCCCTGACACGTGCTGCTTGTGCGGCGTGCCCACGGCACGCGCGTGAGACTCATGCACGGCCGGCAGCCTTTCACTGTCGGTCCAGCCGTCAAGGGACACAGCAACGGGGACTACAACGACATAACAGCTGGATAGGGTTAAGCAGGGGCATGGCCATACAAGGTGGCGGCAGGGGCACACGCAGACTCAGTGCGGCAGGAACGACCGGAACCTGCCGTGCCGTGTGGGCGGGCCCCTGACCAGGGATTTGCACGTACACCCAGGGGCAAGGGGCCTGGGGTTATGCAGGACTGGGGTTCCTGAAGGCAGGCAGGGTCAGAGCGCCTGAAGGTAGGTGGGGGAAGACTGCGGGCATGCGCGGGGGCCCGGGCAGGGGTAAGGGGCCGGGGTAAGGGGCCGGGGGGGCTGCAAGGGCAGGGGGCCCTGGGAACGAAGGGGCAGAGTGCCTGAGGACGGGCAGGATCGAGGGCAGGAGGCGCTGGAGGCGGGACGCGGGAGCCCTGAAGGCGGGGATGGTGCAGGGGCTCTGAAGGGCGGATGGGCCAGCGAGGTTCCTTGTGGGTGGGTGCTGCAGGACCGCACACGGGCCTTGGAGGGCCTCGAGAGTTTCAGAATGGGGCAGGCGGCCTGTGGCGCTTAGCGTAGGAGTACCGACACCGGCTGGACGGGGCTGGACGGGGCGAGGCAGGCCAGGGCAGGGCGTGGGGCGTGGGGCGCCTGCATTGCTGGAGCCTCCCTTGCGTTGCTGCACCCTTGTGGGCCTGTCAGGTCCACAGCCCCAAAGGCCACTGCCACACCACGCCATGCCACGTCCCTGCGCACTTCACATACTTGTATCGGGCAGTTGCGCATGGTGATGTAACTCGTTGTTATGCAGGGCGTGTTAGGCAAGTTGTCAGGGAGTCTGGGCTCCCCTTGACACCCCCACACGTGGCCCCTTGAAACACAGCAGCATAGCGTGTTGGAGCGTGTTGCTGGGATGACAAACACGAAATTGGCACCCAACAGCTGTTGACAGTCAACTATTTGCTGTGTTCTACACGTTTGCGCGTGCGCTACGAGCATGGGACGCTGTGCGTGACGGGGAGCTCCCCTAAGCGCAGCCTGGCACCTGCTGGCACTCACTGTCGGTCCCGTTGCGTTGCACAGCTCCAGCCGCCAGGTACGGACTGTAACAACACGTGTACTACACGAAAGCCGCATTTACTCTAGGTATTTGCCGTGTTCTACAAGTTTGTGCGTGCGCTACGAGCATGGGACGTTGTGCGTGCTGGGGAGCTCTCCTGACACCATGACCATATAACGTACGCCTAAAAATTGCAGATCCTTGACATCAACACACATGTTTACGTCTCATGCTCCTACTATCACGCACACCCAAAAGGCATGCCCGCTCTTCCTGCACCAGCACAAAGCTGCACCTGCCCATGCACCGTACGCACATAGCATACAAATGCGCAAGACCGGTGCGGCTTTAGTCATTAGCTTGGCAAAATACAGATACGCATGCCGCCACCATGTTTGGTTGCCAATCCTGCACGACCACCTACGAGTGTGCCTTGCGTCCTGCCTGCGCACCCGCGGGCAACACGCACCGCCCACTGCAACTCCGTACCCGTACGTCCACGCAGCCATCCGTGCCCCTGCTCCACGAGACAACCACCACGTTTTCAACCCCGAACCCAATGAACATAGCCAATAACCAATACCCCGCATTGCTGCCCCTGCCTTCCCTTGCGTGCAAGCAACGCCCAGCAGCGGCCTCCTGCTGCTAACCCAGCCCGGCCTAGCCCCTCCGCGTCGACCTTCACCCCCTGCTGACAAATTCCTCGTACAGGCGGGCTGGCCGGCGTGTAGGTCGCTTCTCGGTTGCGATCAGCCGCCGTCCGTCAGCCGCCATAAGGAGCCGCCCCCTGGACACGAGCTGCTGCATCAGCTCCTCATTCCTGTCGCGGAAACCTGGTTGCGTGCACACCCCCTTGACCCAACCCGTCAGTACCTGCCCCACAGTCCACCCCTTGTAGCGCCCGAACCTGACTGTGGGCTCGCCCGGCGGCACAGGCACGTCGTCGGTGTAGTCCTGCTGGTTGACCACGGCGAGGGCCAGCCGTCTGGCCACCTCCACACGGCGCTGGCTGCTGCTGCTGGCGATGGAGGTGGTGCCACAGCTGCTGCCGCCACCGCCGCCGCTGGGACTCCCGCAGGTGCCAGCAGCAGGGGACCGGCTTCCCCACCAGCCTGACGCGCCAGCCCCACGAAAAGCTTCACCTTGATGGGGCAGCTCGAGATGGTTATGTCGCCCACTTTCACGACGCCCGACAGCAGCAGCTGGGTCAGCAGCTGCAGCTTTTTGTCCGAGAGGTCCCAATAATCGGGCTGCAGGTCCACAAAATCGGTAAAGTAGCTGTCCGGACTGTCCTTGAGCCGCGTGCCCGCGTACCGACCGTACGGCATTGTCGCTGCGTAGGCCTCGCGCTCCTCCCAGCACAGGCTAGCGTCCTTGGCGTGCGTGCCGAAGCCCATAGCGGTCTGGCAGGCGAGCAGCTCCTGCAGGGTGGGCGAGTCGGACAGCTGCAGGGGCGCCGCCTCCGGCTGCGTGCTGACGACACCAGCAGCTGCGTCTGCGCGTGCTCTCGTGGGCTGCTGTGGCGTGTTCGTACCCGGTTTGCGCTCTGTGACGCCTCCCTGAGCAGTGATGGCCAGCGACCTGAATGGGAGCGGTGCACGGGCCGGTAGCAGCCAGGAAAAGGAGGTCAGCGGGGGTCAGCGGGGTCAGGAAGGGTGGAGGGAGGCACCCTGCGCGGGGCGTCCAAGCCCAAGTCTGGACATATAATGGACTCGTTTGTGCTTTGCAGTTCATGGCATCACTGCTTGCACGTATTGCACAAAGTTGACGTGCGTAGATGGGTTGAAATGCATAGAAGTATTCTGGCGTCCGCCGGGGCTCAGGCTGTTGACTCGCAGAGGACCAGCAGGCGGGTTAAGCTCACACACGGTCCCTGCTCAACCCCTCCAAGACTCCTGACTCCAACTCCGGAATCCCAGCCCCTAATGGTCGTCCACGCACAGCATAATTGCCATGCGAAGCCAGTGGCATGTCTTCTTCTGACCCAGCCTAAGGCGCCAAGCAGCCTGGCATGTCGAGGCCTCACCCCGTCACCCGCTTTTGCCCAGGGCCGTTGGCGGCGTAGCACCGAAAGCAGGCGCCGTGGCGTCCACACTGCCCTGCAGCACCGTACCGGCGCTGGCCGTGCGCTTTCACCTCCCCTCCAGCTCCGTCCCGCAACCTTGCTGGGATCAACGGTTGAGCAACTCGGTCCGGTCAGGGGCAATGGGAGCGGTGGGGTTGGCGGGTGTGGCCCGCGGGACGGTGTGTGGGGTCGGGGGCTCCCCACTGCCAGGTGCCGTAAGCGAGGCCACCTGCTGCTTGACAGGGGTCGCTGGGGCCCTGGCGCAGGAGGGCAGCAGAGGGGGCAGCAGACCGGCAGCAATGAGCCGTCCATGTCCTAAAGCGGGTTGCTTTTGGGTTGGTGTTGCGGCAGCGGCGCAGCGGTTCGTTTCCTCAAACAACGGGGCTTTCCCAGACGCGCAGCTGCTCATGCGCTGCTTACAGTACGAAGAGAGGCTTTACATGCTAGCAAGCCGTCCTTACGCACCCACGGCTTGTTCCATTCTACTCCTGCTTTGCCTTGTTGCAAGAAGGGTACTGCAAGTTAGCGCCACAAGCGTGTGCCGTGTGCATGCATGCTTGTGGCCAACGGGTCACCACCCGATACGGTAGCTATACTGCCAGACACCCAGATTCCCAAGGGCCCACCCGCAGTCCAGCATTTTCGCCTGTGTTAATGCTTTGCCCGAAGACGCTCCAGCAGCTTCAGGGGCGTCATCCTCTGTCGCCTTGGCCTTCCGCAAAGGCCCATGAATGGGCTTCCGCGCACGCTTAGGGCGTCTTTACATGGGCGAACCGGGTGGACCCTGGTTGGCCGGCAGTTGGCCTTAGGACGCTTTCGAGACACCTTGCGAAGTATTGACCCCTTCCTACGAATATCATTGCATGTGAACGCTTGTTTTCCGCAGCTTGTAACGGAAGTACGGAACTTCCTCGTGCTGGACAACTGTCGGAACAGCCGACGCTGTCGCCACATTACCGCAATGCTACGCGACCATGAGAATAACTGTGTCATTTTGACGCAACGGGTGTTATGGCTCACGTAGCTCCAGCACAGGGTAGTCACATGTCAAATGTCAAATGTCGGTTGCTGCCGTACTGACCTTTCCCTTCGGCAACTGCATCTCCACTGACTTGAAGCTGCCCTTTGGTTACGCTCATGCATCCAGGCTGTTCTTGGCATCTTCACGACGAGCTTCCAGAGACTTCCGTTGCCGAGTACCTGAGTCACGCTGAGTGACATCACAGCAGGCTGGTGCCCTGACTGTGGACGATGCAACGTGCACAGTCCCACAGTTTCAGAAACCCAGCTGCCCCACAGCATGGTGCTACTGAACTCCCGTCTCTGCGCGTCACAGCACTGTCACCTAGCACGGTGTCATCTTGCCGTAGCGCTTAGGCAGCCACCCCTGTAGCGCCACCGCAGGAGCCAGCGCTGCGGCGATGGGCGGTGCCTGGCGGTGCCTGCCACGCTTACCGGTATCCTACCCAAGGAACACAGGTGACCTCCTTTCGTCACAAGAGCAACCACGTGCCCATGATCCTGCTGTATGTACAAACCCACTGTACGCAGAGCATGACAGCTGCTGCACTGTTCCCAATCCGCAACCCAGCCTGTATCGGTAAGCTGTTGCGCAAGGGAGGACCTAACCCACGCACGTGCGCGCCTGCAGGCAAGTGTGCGCCCCTCTGCTGAAGCCCTGTTGGCCCTGGTGCAAGCCTGCAGTCAGACGGCACGTAGCCACGTACAGGTATGCAGTCAACTGCTGACGGGCAAAGCAAGGGGCACAGCCGGCATGCTTGTGCCTTACCTGTACGCTGTGCCTGCACCTCACTGTGCCCGCGCTGGCCCGCGCTGCAGGCAAGCGCGGGTCGGTACAACACCGTACCGTACGCAGGCCCTGCTGACAAGGAACAGCACTACAGCAGTTAATGCTATGTGCCGCACAGGCTGTAGCCCCTATCTGCTCCTACGCGTGCCAGGCCGAAAGGGACAGCAGCGCACACAGGCACAGGTCCAGCAAAAGTCTCACTCTCGCGTTTACAGTGGGCAAAAGCCGGTTGTGCTACCGTTGTCCACCCAAGTCAACCAAAGCGAACTCATATGCCAAGTGTGCGTGACTGCGTGCAGTAAGTCGTGCCACCTCAGTTTCTCACTTGCCTGCCCGTTAGGTTACCCAGGGCACGGCGACATCCTTCTCTCCCAACAACGACATCGGTCGGTTAATCGGATATCTTTTGCACTCTAGTGCACGCTGGAAGCAGTTAACGCAGTCAACCTGTGGGCAGGGCAAAAACCTCAGCAGCCACGACCCAACACCTGTACCGCTGCTAATTGCTTGCCGTGCCGTGCCTGGCCCAAACACGCCACGTAGGCGAAAACACAACACTGGAACAGATCTGTTGATGCGCATCAGGTGCGTACAGGTCGGAACAAAAAGCTATGTGCAGATGCAAATAACGATTCCGTTCGGGTTCCCCACATGCAGTTGCCTAAAATGTAAAGCGGCAGCTTCCTGCTGCACCTCCCAGCACCTTCTCAGTCGTGTCAACCGCCAACCAATCCAGAGCCTACCGCTGAGCCCACACGCTCATGCGCAGGTAAGCTCCATGGCTAGTACGGTATGCAAGTATGCAACTCATGTTCGGTGCAATACATCCAAGCTGCTAGCAGTTGGGTGGACGCATATGCGCTGGGTTCCCCCGCCACACACACACACAGCAGTTTTTTGGGCCGTCTCTCTGCTTGCTCGGTGGAGTGCTGCGAGTCGGCGGTCTGTCTCCTGCTGGACGT
>QAXN01001504.1:3946-17535 GCA_004335795.1 Chlamydomonas sp. 3222
CAAGATGCACCAAGTAAGATGCGCCACAGCCGCAATCCTGGGTGAGTCTCATCTTTACTCCACACCGCCAGAAAAGCACCAGCGCCATCACCATGATGGCACGCCTCCCTTCCCCGCCCCCCAGCACACCCAGTATCCCCCCATTACCCTTGCTCCCCCTCATATTCTGCTAGGTCATACCCCAAGTACAAGATACTCCCCCCCCACCCCCTTTCCGAGGTTACTTACCATTTCCGCCATGCCCATGATTGCCGGCTGAAGGCTGCTCTCCACGAAGGCCCGCTGCGCCTCCAGCAGGGCGGCGCTGCACTTGGAGTAGCGCTTGTGCAGCGCCTTGCCGCCGCTGCCAAAGTAAGCCTCGTCGGACCTGCAAACAAGTCAGGGGGGGCCGGTGGATGGTGCAGCGGAGGACGGTTATAAGTTATGTAAGCCAGTCAGGGGGGGCCCGTGTGAGATGGCGACGAGGACAGACGCACGGGGCGCTGCCGGTGCAGGGACGCAAAGGGGAAAACCGTCCTTGTCCCTCAAAGTTAGGCACTTGCGTCACTGGCATTGAAGACACGTGCGGCGTAAAACGTACCGTAAACGGGTTAGCCCCATACCGGCCCAGTGGCGCACCCGCGCACTATAGATGTTGCTGCTGGTGCAGCTACACGCCCCTTCCCCTGCCTCACTTTGACAGGAACTGCTGCTTGAGGCCTACCAAGCCACCATCCCCTCCGCCCCGCCTCTCACTTTGACAGGAACTGCTGCTTAAGCGAGCGGTACTCCTTGGGGTCGGCCGTGTCCCTCATGCGGGCGTAGCCCACCTCGCCATCGGCCCTGAGATGGAGGGGAGGGGAGGGGAGGGGAGGGGAGGGGAGGAAGGCTTAACAAAGAATTTCTTGATACTGAAGCGCTCCAAGTGTGGCGGGAAGGGAGGGAGCTGTGGGGGCACAGCAGACCGGGCCAGAAAAGGGGCGGAAGAAGGGGAGGGATGCGCAGCCAAACAGCTCCTTGCGCCGTGCTGTGTGGCAACCAAAGAACGAGGCAGGCTGAGAAGCTGGCCGTCCTACAAAACGCGGGCATGCAGCTGCTGCCCGTCCTTACTTGATCTTGTCGATCTCGTCCCGTGCCCCCGACGTCCAGTTGGGGTCCTTGACCTTGAAGCGAATGCCGGTGGGCCGCTTCAGCCAGCGCCACTTGCCCTGCAGGGGGAGGAAGGCGGGCAGGGCCGATGGGAGCAAGCGAGAACCCGCCGTACAGTCAGGACCATGCATGCATTCCCTCCCGCTCCCTCTCGGCCCCGCTTCTACTCCGTGTTTTAACCCACACGCACACGCGCACACTCCATAAACCCACGCCCGCCCGCCCTCACGTTGTCCATGACGTCCCGCAGCACGATGCTCGTCTGCGTGTCCGCCAGCTCGTACGGCGCGCGGTGCGACAGCAGCACGTGCGCGGCCGCCAGCGCCGGGTCCCAGTGCGCGATGGGCCTCTTGCGCATCTCCATCAGGAAGTTGACAGCGAACTTGGCTGCGGGGCCGAATACATTAGGAATCATGTTATACCAGACAACCAGGATTAAGAAGTACAAGCAGCAAGCAAGGCTGCACACCCCCCACACCGCCTCCCCCTGCCCAATGAAGTTGGCGGCGCTTCGGTGCTCGCAGTCCCTCCCACCCAAAAGTACTACTCGGCGAGCTTCAAGCCATTGGTCTGCTTTGCGCCTGCCACCAACCTCGCCCTCCGCAGGCCGACCGTCTCCGGCTCAACTCCTTTCCCGCTCTGCAGCGACCTCCCACCCACCCACCCGCCATGGCCACCGCCTTGAGCGCCACGACGGTTGGGTCCACCATGGCCCGCAGTACGGCGCTCGCCTTGCTGTCCGCCTCCTTCTGTATGGCGGCGGGCGACATGGGCGGGATGTCGTCCAGGGCGGGCCGCACCTCCTTCCAGTTCTTGCGGCGGGCGCCCGAGTGCGCCACGGAGAAGTTGGACCTGGGCGGGCGAGATGGATGCATGGATGCATGGGCGGCCATGTTGGCAAGCTTAAACAATGCAGAGAAGGCCGGTTCTTTGATTTCCTTGACTCCCATTTGTGGCCCTCTGCTGTGCCTCTATAGCCCAACCCCGCGGCCCCTGGTCCTCCCCTGCATAACCCCACCTTGCGTACAGCAGTGCCTCCTGCAGGTGTGTGCCCCCTGTGTGCAAGGTGCCCGCACTTCGCCGCCCTTGCACACACCGTGGGCCTGCCGCCCCATCCCTCGCCTTCACCTTCACCTTCATCACCCCTCCTACCACCCCGCCACGCCCACCTTGCGTACAGCAGCGCCTCCTGCAGGGGGCTCTTCTTGGCGTACGGCACGGCGCCGCCGCCGTTGGCCAGCGCACCTCGGCGCAGCAGCAGGAACACCACCTCGGCCTGGGTGTGTATTAAGGGGGCAGGCGCAGGCGCCGGGGATGGACGGGACGGGTACGAGGGTGGGGGTTGGCGAGTGGGAGGGAGAGGCAATCGACAGCGTCATTGAGGGGAGTGCCTCCGCCAGTAACGGTGGCTACTCAGACGCACACGGAACCCGCAACCCACTTGGCCAGTGCGGCGACAGCTTGGCGGCTCTGGAGCATGCCTTTACCCCACCTGTTGCATTGTACCACCAGGATTTTGTTCAGTCCTCAACGCTAACCCACCTGGCCGGTGCGTCCCGCCAGGTGCAACGGCGTGACGAAGGCGTGCGGCTTGGTGAGGCCGGGGATGTCGATGGAGGCGATGGCGCGCTTGATCCTGGGGGGCAGGGCGGGGCAGGCGGGAGGGAGTGGGCAGAGGTAGGAGCGGCACTCGAGCAGTGCAGGCCAGGGCTGAGAGAGCAAGGGCAGCGCCCCACATGTCGTACCAGGGTCAAAACGCCTGCAGCACGCGGTCAGTTCCTTGACCCCCTCAGTGCATTACCCACTTTGCCAGCTTCTGCATGAGGCCCAGCTTGGTCTTGACCAGCACGCCGTTGTACTCGGACGCCAGGCGCCGGGACAGCTCCTGCTCCTCTGCCCACTCCTTGGCCGCCTTGGCCTGCGGGGTAGCAACAATAATTTTAACACTAATAATTTAATTAATTTGATTAATTAATTATTGGCCTGCGTGTAAGCAGCAATACAGTGTTGCCATACCGGTTTGAATCGTATATGCAACATGGTGTGGGTTGCTGGAAGGCGTCGCGTGGTGGGCCTGGGCCTGGGCCTGGGCCTCTGGATCACCAGGATGCCTGAAGGGGCCCATGGTCAGCCTATCGAGGTTTGGCGTAGACCCCTTTCCAGCGGCAGGCCCCCACCTTGAGCCGCACGTCCCTGGCCTCCCCGAAGATGTTGGGGTTGGCGCCGAGGTCCAGCACCAGCCTGTGTGTGCAGCGTGGGCAGGGGTGTCCGGGTGTGGGTTAGCATTAATACACGCGTTCGCTGGGGTTGGCGCCCAGGTCCAGCAGCAGCCTGCGCGTGTTAGGTGTGCGGAGGTACGTGCACACAGCTTCCGGATACCAGGAACGTCAGGGGCACGCGGCTACGAATCCGAAGCACAGGCGAGGTATGCTCATCCAAGAATGGATACCGGTGTGGGCTGAGTTATGACACCGAAAGCGGCGGCAGGCACGCATACGTCAACACGCGGGCCAACCGCACACCGCCTTCGATCATCCGGCTCCTACTCACCCAATGTCCTTACTCAAAACAATGTCAGATTTGCGCAATCACCAGATCGCCACCCTACTCACTTGACGTTGTCTATGCGCTTGCTGAGCACCGCCAGCGCCAGGGGCGGCACACGGCTGTCGCACTTGGCCACCGCGCGCTCCCACGTGCCGCTCAGGTAGGTGGGGATGTCGGGCAGCGCCGTCCAGGAGTTCTGTACGGCACACGTGTGTGTACATGTGTACATGGCAGTAAGATGCGGATGCAGGCGTGGCTACGAACGAAAGTCTGTGGCTCAGCACACAATCTCAGTGCCTCGCGGTGCATTGCGGCGCGCTACAATGTCGTACCTGGGCAGCCCCCCCCCACTCACACCGTCAGCCCCACATTTCCACCAGTCCCGTCAGGCTCCCGCCAGCCCCACGCCCAAGGAACCACCCACGTTGATTGCCCCCGCGCATCTCAGCACCAGGTGCGCCAGGCGGGCCCTGTCGTTTGTGATGACCGCCAGGTTGACGGGGCACAACGGGGTGTGGCCCTTGGTGCCGTCCGCCTGGTCCAGGTAGGTGGTGTTGACCTGCGTGGGGAACGCGGGGGTGCATGGAGGTGGGTTGATACCAGCTGGTGCACGTGCATGGGGTATGAATGTGGCGGGGCCACGGGAGGAGGATGGATCTACAGTAAGAGAGGAGTGCCGTACACTGGTGCATGGTACGGTGTTGCGGTAATTATGTCGTACCTGCGGCAGGCGCTCCAGGAGCATGTCGTACACCTGCTGCAGCTGCACGTTGTGCTTGTCGCGCGCCAGCATGTACGCCGCGTACCTGTACGGACATGCGGTACGGCAGAGGGCACGGCACGGTGACACGTGGCGATGACACGAGGCACCACAGGCACACGGTGGACATGGTCAAGGCCTCGTACTTGGTGTGTACGAATCGTACTTGGTGCGTGGATTGTGCACGACCCAAAACAGCTTTGAGTGCACTCAGCACACAGCTTGCAAACCCTTCTGTGCGCTGGGAGGCATATGCTGTACGCATTGCCACGCCGTACTCACGCCACGGGCGTGTGTCCCCATCCATCCGGCAGGTTGAGGTGCTGTGCGCTGGAGGCCAGCAGCGCGGCCACGCAGGCGGGGCGGCACAGCCGCACGGCGTACAGCAGCGCGCTGCTGCCGCGCAGCTCGGGCCTGTGGGAGGAAGGAGGCATGGATACGCATCGTAATACACCCCGAGCCGCAAGATAGGAGCCTTCCACAAGCCCCAGAGGGTGAACATGTGTCGGCCATGTTGAGGCTTTACGAACGGCTCTATCTGCGTACGGTACAGCGAGCAGAGGAAGCTACGTCGTCATGCGTCCTAGTCTTTGTCGGACACCTAGAAACTGCACTTGTTCTACACCTGCTTGACATGGCCGGGGCTCTGGGCAGCTGGCTGTGCTTCTGGCAGGTTGCGGCAGTAACAGATACACCGGTCCACGCATCCGCACCTGCTGGGCATGGCCGGCAGGCCGAAGAACGCCTTGCGCGAGCGCACCACGATCTTGCCGCCCGGCCCCACGTAGGCACGTGTGCGTGCCGCCGCCTGCGCGGCACGTGCCTTCTTGGCGGCCGCCTTCCACTGGCCCAGCTTGAGGGGGTACTCCCCTGGACTCAGGCCCAGGTTGTACCACTTGATGTTGCTGTAGGGGAGGGGAGCAACGGGGGGGGGGGGGCATGCACGACAGCGGTTGCAACTACCGTGCGGAAACTGTGTACTGGCGCAGGTGTAGGACACGGCGGCGGGGGGAGGTGACAAAGTTTGTGCGGGACGCAAACTCTGTGCTGTTGCGCGAGGCACCATTGCGTAGGTAATATGCTGATGCTGATGTCGCAGCTGCCACTCACCGCTCGCGCAGGTCCGCCCCGGTGAGGGGCTGCTCGTCCTGCGGCGGGGGGTAGGCGGACAGGCGGTCGGCCAGCGAGTCGGCCAGCGCCAGCAGCTCCGAGGGGGGCGCGGGGGACACGTGCACCTGGGGAGGGGGGTGCAGGCAAGGAGGGCCGGTGAGTGTCAGTTGCATGTGTACCGTATGGTATGCTGGTAGCCATGCAAGCTGCAGCCCCGTGGGGCTCCCCTGGGCCCTGCCGTACCTTGGTCTCGTCCATGTAGCGGGGGACTCCCTTGTAGCGGGTGCCCTTGATGTAGTAGGGGTCGGTGATGGCGATCTTCTTGTCCAGCATCTTGGACACCTGGGGGGCGCAAGTAGGGGAACACTTTGTTGTCAAAGTCGAAGCAGAATAACCTGAAATTCCGCATCAGCACCAGCGCTCTGCAGCACCAACTGGCACCCGGCATGGCACGCGCTGCGGTCGTCATGACACCTTCCCACAGCAGTTCCAGCTCCCCCGTGGGTACAGAGGTGCGCCTACGCAAGCGCCCTGCCACCCCCAAACGACCCACGCAATCGCCCCCAACCACCCACAAACCCACCAGCCCCATGGCCGAGTCCTTCAGGTCGTCCAGGCTCTTGCCCTGCTCCTCCCCGCCATCGCTGTCGCTGTCGTCGCTGCTCACGCCGCTGCCGTCGCTGCTGCTGCCGTCGCCCCCCTCCCTCGACTCCGCCACTGGCCCAGGGCCCCTAGCACCCACACCCGCACCACCCGCACCCCCGCTCCTGCGCGCCCTCAGCACGCTGCGCACGGCCCTGCTGCCGCTGCCGCCTGCCGTCTCCGCATCACGGCCCACCACCGACCCGCGGGTCAGCAGCGCGATGGCGCTCTCCGCGCTGCGGTGCACCTCGTCCAGCCACGACTCCGCCTCCGAAACCGGGCCGCCCGACGCAGAAACGCGCGCCGCAGGCGAGCCGGCAGCACCAGCCGCCATACTGCCAGCAGCAGCACCACCACCGGCAGCAAACGGGGAAGCAACAGGTGACGCGGACGCAGGCCGCGGCGGCCTTGCACTGCCGCTGCTGCTGCCGCGCCGGCCCAACTCGGCCGCCGGAACAGGGGAGCCCCTGCCCGGGCTCCCGCCACCGCCGCCGCCGCTGTTGCTCACCCTCGCCCCCGCGGCGCTCAGCCGCCGCCTCAGGCTGCCGCTTCCGCTGCGCTCAGCCGCCACCGCACCCTTCCCGCCCTCCACTCCCACCGCGGCACCGCCCCCCGCAGCTCCGCTGAGGGGCCTCTTGCCGCTGCGGCGGTCCCTCATGCCCTGCAGCAGCATGCGCCGCAGGATGGCGTCGGCGTCCAGCGCGGGGTGCACGCCGTCCTCGCCACCCTCCTCGCCCCAGCCCCTGGCCGCCTCCTCCGCCGCCACCCGCGCCTCCTCCTCCTCGTCCTCGTCCTCCCCGGGGGGCAGCGGCAGGGCGGGGGGCGCGTAGTCGGGGCCCAGGGATTGGTCCGCCTGGGGCAGGCAGTCGTCGAACCTGCGGGGGAACGTGAGGGGTGGGGGAGGTATAGGGCCTGGTGAGGCGGAGTAAGCATGCGAGGCGAAGGTTGGCGGCTGGAATGCTGGTCGGCTGTTACAGTGTGCTGCTGTCTCAGAAAAACTGCTCGCGGCGCCTTAAGTACCGTATGGGTACGACACACGTGTGCTGCTGCTGTTGTGTGTTAAGCCGCACCCACCAGGCTGGGCCGCGGCGGGCCCACGTGCGGACCTCCACAAAGGAGGGTGCGCTGCAGAAGGAGGGGAACCTGGGGGAGGGGTGGACAGGCGGCAAGAAGGGGGAGGGGTACAGCAGTTCTCCACCTGTACCAGCGGGAACTGCTGTTTGCTCGGCTGCTCTCAACCGTGCGAAGGCCTGCCCCCTCCAGCTGTAACCTACTAGCTTGCAGCAGCAGACGCTGCACACATCTGAGCGGCGCCATGTTTGCCATAAGGTTGACTAGACCCTGTAACCTGTGCCCCGCCACACCTGCTGATCTCCACCTCGACCGCCTCCACCGACTCCGCCACGGCGCGCCCGCTGCCGCCTCCCATCCCGCCCGGCAGCGCAAACTCCTCCTCCCCCTGCACCACCAGCCCCTGCTGCCCCCTGCTGCCCCCCCTGCTGCCTCCCCCGCTCGCCAGCCGCTCCAGCGCCGCCCTCCTGCTGCCCTGCCTGTCCATCAGGCTGCCCTCGCCCACGCCCCCTGCCACCAGCGGCACCGCACCCGCACCAGACCCCGACACTCTGCCCGCTGCCAGGCTCCCCTGCTGCGACAGCGTGCCCCGTCCGTTGCTGCTGCCTCCACCCACCCGCACCTGCGAGCTGGGCACCCTGCCCAGCCCCGGCCGGCCCTGCCCCACCACGTCCCGCGCCTCCTCGCCCCACGCTCCGGAACCCGTCCCCACGCGGCCGCTGCCGCCCCTGGCGCCCGGCCTGCAGTCGCCCGCCTCATGCTCCTCCCTCACCGCCTCCTCCCCCTCCGCCTCCATGCGCCCGCTGCCCACATCCCACGCGCCCTCCTCCGCCTCCTCCTCCACCTGCGCAACCGGTCCACAACACACGCGGCAGTTACCCAAAGCGCGAAATTGCGCATCGGAACCTGATCAACAAAGCGCACCAGCTTTACCTTCCAATTTCGTACTTTCAATGGCAGGCATATTACGCAGTTGTCTAGCTTGGCCATGAATGAACATGGAACAACTTCCAACATGGATGGGCCTCACCTCCACCACCTCTGGCACGTCATCCAGGTAGTCTCCCTTGGCCCCGCCGGCCCCCTTGGCCCCCGCGCCGCCCTTGGCCCCCGCCGCGCCGCCCTCCAGCGCCGCCAGCTGCTCGGGCACGTCGTCCGCCGTGTCGTCGGTGGTGGCCAGCAGGCACACGTCGCCGCCGTAACGCACCCACAGCCGGATGAACTCGGAGCAGCCTGCGAGAATGGGCCAGAACGAGGAGGGCACGTCTTCTTGGCGAGTGCTCTTGTTTGCAGTACGTGCTGGCTACAGCGCAGCAGTCCTTGGGGAGTCTCATTAGGGCGGTTGGGGAACGGAAGTGCCCTTGCCTCGACATTCAACGTAAAAGACATGGCTACTTACTATGCCTTGAACGGAATGCAGCAGATTCACACGCAGCAGGCACACATACCCGTCCGTCCACCGCATCGCACCGCCCTGTGCAGCAGCCCCTCGCAACCAACTCACCAAACCCATATTACCCCACACCAAACCCGTGTTACGGCACCTACCGTATCGCACGGCCCTGTGCAGCAGCCCCTCTCCCCTCAGGTCGGTGCAGTTGGCTGGCGGCGCGCCCATCAGCAGCAGCATGGCGGCGCACGTGAGGCTGGGCAGTACGTCCAGCTGCAGGCAGTACGACAGCGCCGTACGGCCAGCGGCGTCGGTGGCCCGTGGGTCGGCGTGGCGGTTGAGCAGGATCTGGGGTGGCATTGAGGGTTACATGAGTCGGCGATTGTTATCATACCGGTATGTGGCTAAGCCTCGTTCGAGCATCTTTGACGCATTTAGGGAAATGCTTCGAGCAAGGAGATGTCGGCAGCAGCAACGGCGACGGCAGAG
This sequence comes from Chlamydomonas sp. 3222, assembly GCA_004335795.1. Lineage (NCBI taxonomy): Eukaryota > Viridiplantae > Chlorophyta > Chlorophyceae > Chlamydomonadales > Chlamydomonadaceae > Chlamydomonas > Chlamydomonas sp. 3222. Next base: position 13,084 of record QAXN01001504.1, read on the forward strand.
GGTGCAATGCCGGCCCAGTTCCCGCGACCCCTGTTAGCTCCCACCTTCATGGCGTTGGGGCTGCAGCCCCGCGCGGCGCACATGAGGGGCGTGACGCCGTCGGGGGTGCGCGACTCGATGTCCAGCTGCGGGGGTGAAGGAGAGGGCGAGGGGCAGCACGGCAAGTGAAGAATTAAGGGCAAGTGATGGCAGGCGGACACCCGTGCCGCAAGTGTCTCCGAACGTCTGCCATGCGGCGTTTGCTGGTGTAGTGCCTTCAAGCTCGACTGTGCTCCCTGTCACCGGGTTCCGGCTAGCTGCTGCAACCATGTCATGTCGCGTGGCAGCCATCTGACACCACCTGGGGCTAACCCACACCAGCCACCTGCGTCCATCGCACCTTTGCCTGCTCCAGCAGGAACCTCGTCATGTATGCGTTGTCGTGCAGCGCCGCCAGGTGCAGGGGAGTCCTCCCCTGCGCGTCGTGCAGCTCCGCCCAGCCCAGGGCCGCGGCGTCTCCCCCGCCGCGGCCCAGCAGCACAGACATGGCGCTCTCGGAGAAGCGGGACAGGGGGGTCTGCAGGGCGGATGGTTGGTGGGCGGGGGTGGCGTGGGAAAGAGTCACGAGCGTTTAGCGAATTGTCCTTTCACGCTTTGCAACGATGCAGGCCCATGCCGGCCGCCCTGTCGTAGGCCACCGCAACCACTTCCTCTGTCCCTCACCTTGCACACCGCGAGCAGAGGGTGGCACTCGGAGGAGCCGCCCTGACAGGGTAGGACCAGGACAGGGGGCGGGGAGACAGTGTGAGGACAACTGCCGTCTACGAAGTACCATACACATACACTGCGACGCAAGCGCCAAGCTCGCTGTTATACCTCACAAGGACCTGACCTGGATACCCATTGCCATCACCCCGCCCAATGTTAAGCAGCACCCCAAAACTCAGCTAACCTTCACCGCCACCCCTCCCCCACCCTGCCCCACCTCCACGCCCGCCCCCTTGTCCACCAGCAACTTGAAGATGGCTCCGTCCGCCTCCGCGGTGGCGGCGGTGGCGGAGGCCAGGCAGCGGGACAGGGGAGTGTCGCCGTCGCGGTTGGCCTGCGGGTACACCGTACGGCCGGCGCACGTGGCAGTGTGTCATTGCGGCTGGTAGGACACGGCGGGGCGCTTCGGTGGTCGTGGTCCGTTCGGTGGTCCGTAAATATTGCACATCAGCAATTCAGTATGCTCCACATATGGAAGAAAGGGTTGATGTCAGTAGTGAGTGCCGAAAGGTGGTTACCAACCTCTCAAGTACATTCGCACACACGCACGCGTGTGCCTCCCACCTGCATGGGGTCGTGTCCCTGCTCCAGCAGCTTGGCCACCACCCTGTCTTGGTGGGAGCCCACCGCCATGAGCAGCGGAGTGTCCACCACAGCCTCCTTGGCCTGCATGCACGGGCAGCCCGGTGGTCGCCACAGCACAGGGGGACGGGGAGGATAATTGGCAGGTGGAGGGAGGGCAAGGGCACGTAACACGCACCAAAGTTTCTTTTGTCCTGTTCTGCGCGCTTCGGGCAACGGGGTGTGTTTAAGTACTTGGACCGAAGTGGGGGCGAAGCGTACCAACCGACCCAATAATCCGCAAACCCACGCACCTTGATGGGCGTCTTGGCCTCCTCCTGGCCGATGCGGCCCAGGATCCACAGCACGCCCTCCTGGGAGCGCTCGTCGGGGCCAGCGCGCAGCATGAGGTGGTAGACCGTGACGCCCTCGCCGTTGGGGGTCTGCGCAGCGCACGGGGTGGCAATGGGGTGGGGAGAGCGCAAGGGAGGGGGAGAAAGGGACTGGGCGCAGTGCAGGTCTAAGAGCAGATCTGCCACATGGCTACCTTTTCGCCGTACCGCCGCTCTGCGCAAGACCCATGTATTGCTTGGCATAGGCCCAGGCGGCTAGAGTAATGATGTAGCCGGTGAGTGCCACCACCACCATGACGGCCTTGCCTGGTGGGCCTGTCGCTGAGCTCAAAGCGCGCTGCACCTGCCGTCCCAAACGAGGACTTAATACACACATCGCCACGCAATCTAGCACACACACTCAACACACTCGCATCACCCTCACCATGATTGCCTGGACCGGGTCGTCGCTCTTTCCGATGCAGCATCAGACATTCGTGCCACCAAGTGGTACACACCTAATACACGTGCACCTCACCATGACTGCCTGGACCGGGTCGTCGCTCTTTCAGATGCAGCATCAGACATTCGTGCCACCAAGTGGTACACACCTAATACACGTGCACCTCACCATGATTGCCTTGACCGGGTCGTCGCTCTTTCAGACATAATGCAGCATCAGATATTTGTGCCACCAAGTGGTACACACCTAACACACGTGCACCTCACCATGATTGCCTTGACCGGGTCGTCGCTCTTCTCCAGCAGCGCCCGCGCTGCCCCGCCGTGCCCCCTGCTGGCCGCCAGGTGCAGCGGCGTGTTGCCACCCGCGTCACGCGTGTACGGCAGCAGCCCCTGCCCCATCAGCTCAACACACAGGTCGGAGTGGCCTGCGGCATATGGCATAGAGTGAGGGTCATGGATGGGCTCGGGTCCGGTAAGGGCGGCACAGCGTACTGCTGGCGGCAGTACGACAGGACTGGTTGGTGGGCAAATCTCCACTCACGTGCTAGCCTGCGCACGCCTTACGCGGCGTCCAAGGTCCAACCCATCCTTGGCCGCAGCGTTGCCCTTCCCTCCCCCCTTCCCTCGTCGTCCACCACACCACCATCGCACCAGCCCCAGTCCTGGCCCCTTCCCCACGCACCCTTTGCCGCCGCGTAGTGCAGCGCGTTTCGCTTCACCGAGTCAGATGCCGCCAGGGGCTCCAGCACCGCCCCACGGGCTTTAAGGGCGGCCACCAGCCCGCTGTGGCCGCTGGCGGCGGCAAGGCACACCGGGGGAATCTGCGGGGCACGGCGTGTGTGCGGCGGTCCGTGTAGGTGGGCGTTCAGGGCATGGTCAGCGCTCGACAGGCAAGGTGAAGTCCCAGGCATCCAGTAAGCGTGCATGTGGGGTACGGTACCAAGCAAGTGTAACGGCACGTGGTTGTGCCGGTGGTGGCAGTGGTGGTGTTGATCGCGGTGCAGGTGGTGGTGGTGGTGGTGGTGCTGCGGGTGCTACACAGGGTGTGCCGGCCCACCTGCTCCTTGAAGCAGGGCACCACGGCGGACGCGCCTTTGTCCATTAGCTTGGTGGCAGCCGACACCAGCGCCTCGCCCGCCAGCAGCCCCGCGGCACCGTGCTTTAGCAGCCAGCCCAGGGGGGTCTGGCCGTCCGCGCTGCGCGTGTTGAGGGCCTGGTTTGGGGGAAAGGCACACTAGAGGTCAGCTCGAAGCTGAAAGTACAAGGCGGCTGAAGCATTTGCTCGACTGTGTTTGCGTCCACTCGTCTGCATGCATGATGCGAACAATGCAGACCTGTACCCTGCTCTACCCAGCCCCCGCCCTCCGCCCCACACCCACACCCATGACCCCCATCGCACCGCACGCGCGTGTGCACGCACTGGTCCGGTCTCGCGCGCGCCGGGAGGCAGCCCGACACAGATTGTACAGCAAGTAGCATTCAGCGAATGGCAGTGAGTGACGCTGTCCTACTTGTTCGCTTGTCAGGGACTCCATATACCCCACTCCCGCACCGCATCCTCAACACCCGCGACCCACCTGCGCCGGGTCTGCCGCCAGCCCCACCATCTTGTCCAGCACGTCCCACCAGCCGTGGCGGGCCGCCACCGTGCACGGCCCCACGCCGTCCTTGTCCACCGCCGCCACGTCCAGCTCGTTCCCGCAGCGCTGCAGCAGCCACAGCGCCAGGCGCTTGCGGCCGCTGGACAGAACCGCGTGGAAGGGGCTGACGCCGGACTTGTCTGGAGGACAGAAGGAACCGGGCAGGTGGCAGGTGGCAGGTGTGGGCACAGGGCAGTGTGACAAAAGCAGGGCGCGCAGCCCGTCAGGTTGCTGAGCTTCTGTGCTATGTGGACGTGGGGATTGCGATCGAGGATTGAGTGGTGGTGGGCGTAGGGCATGGGGCCGCAGGCAACAGCCGTGCCAGCGGGCACAGGGCCAAAGCTTCCCCGGCCCTGCGCCCCACCCCACCAGTAGCCGGCCCCTTCAACTCAGGTTCCCTAGACGGTAGACCCCCACGCACATCACACAGCGAGTCCCTATTCACTCTATGCTAGTTCAGTAGCAGCAGCTTCGTGCTAAGACGCACCCTGCGCGTTGATGTCTGCTCCGTGCTCCAGTAGGAAGTGCGCCGCCGCCCGCCGCCCTCCCTCCAGCGCCAGGTGCAGCGGAGTGGCGCCGGCGCCGTTGCGGCCGTTGACGGCGCTGCCGTACAGGACGAGAAGCTCCAGGCAGGCGCGGTCGCCGCGGGAGGCGGCGAAGTGGAGCGCCGTGTTGCCTATTTGGTAGGGGTGGGTGGGGTGGGTGGG
>QAXN01001507.1:0-17490 GCA_004335795.1 Chlamydomonas sp. 3222
GCTGCTGCTGCCGTCGGGCCTGCTCCTGTCGGCGTTTGGTCAGCAGGGACAGCATCTCCTCCATGCCGCGCCCTTGCAGGTAGGGAAGGAGAGCCTTCCAGGCGGGGTCCGCGGCCTCCCCGTCCTCCTCCTGCTCCTGTTGTCGCCGGAGCGCGTGCGCCAGGTCCCCCAGCAGCGGGGCCATGTGGGACCACCACAGGGAGGACCGCCGCTCGGCACCAGCCAGCGGCTGGCTGCTGGTGCACGCTGGAGAGATGGCCCCTGTGCGCGGTTCTGAGCCTCCTGACCCGTCCTGTTCCTCCTCTTCCCTCACCTGCTCCTGCTTCCCGTCCTGCACCTGCCCCTCCTGCTCTGCCTTCCCCAGCCCGGCCCCCGCCTCCCGCTGCATCGCCTCCCACGCGCCGCACACCTCTTCCGCTGCGGCAGAAGACAGCAGCAGCAGCGGCGGCGCGACCCAGTGCACCAAGGGAGCTGGTCCTGCTGCGGTCGCTGCTTGGTGCTCGGGGCCCACCATCATCACCAGCAGCACGCCTGCTGCGTTTCCCTCGTCTACCGCCACACCCACGGCCTGGTCTTCCCCAAATCCTGCCCTTGCCCCCGCCAGCTCCCCCGCCCCCAGCTCCACCTCTACCTCCTGCACACCGCCCACCAGCTGCACGGGCAGCTCCAGCAGCAGCCGGGCACGTGGTGCAGGGCCACTGCTGAAGGCCCCCGTCCCCTCCGCAAGCACCAGCACCCTTGCCGGCTGCTGCATAGGGCTGTGCAGGAGCAGCCGCACGGTCAGTGCCGCCGACTCAGCCGCGGTAGCAGAGAGGGAGGCCGCAGGCGGGGACGGCAGCAGCAGTCGGGCTGGGGCCGGACAGGTGCTTCTGCGACTGCTGCGCACGCTCTCCTCTTCAAGCTGCTTCTGGCCCACAGCCACAGCTGGGTATGGTGCACCGCTGGGTTCAGGCAACACCGCCACCTCCTGCCCCACCTGCAACGACACGCCCCTCACGCTACCGGCCCCCTCATGCTGCTCCAATCGTTGCATCAGCTGCGGCACCAGCCGCTGCAGCAGCAGCTCAGCCTGCGCAGCGTCCCTCGCCCCCCCAGCCTCCTCTACCCCAAGCACCATCCCCTCCCCTCCCGGCCCAGCCCCACAGCACCACCTGGACACAGCCCCGTAACACCGTGCTGCTCAGGAGCGTCCCCGCGGCTTCCGCCAGCTGCCGTTGTAGCCGGGCCAGCCCACCGGCACGTGCCGTACCCTTTGCGAGATGCTCCCGTACCGTGTTGTGCAGTACGGATGCCATCAGGTCGCCGTACTCGTGAAAGCTGCCTGGGTGCTCCTGGACCTAAGTGGCCAGCAAACACAGGGCAGGAGCACGGGTCGTACATCGGTTAATGCTATGCGGGTTAGGCCGGATATAGGGGATATAGGGGTCATGTCATCTGGCTGCCTTGCCGGATACCGGTGGGCACAGCTGCAGCTGCCCCGTGCACCGGCAAGTCGTACCCCCCCATCCATGCCGCCTTCACCCAGCCATGCTCCAACCAGCCACCGGTCGCCGACAAGGACTTTTAACTCCAGTCGCCCTTCCTAGGCACTGCCCTTCGCACCTTGAGTGAGACCAACGTGGTGCTGCGGTACAGGGCGTTGGGGCGGGGCGGGGTGCCGCTGCCGGGCAGTTGTACGGCAAGCTGTGACGCGCTGGGCTGGATAGCGGTAGGTGCGGAGGCTGCAGGTATTGCGCTGGTTCCACCAAGGCGGCAAGCCTGTGTTGCTCGGATTGCTCTGATCCCAACATCCTTGTCGCCTTGAGAGGTTGCAGTAGCAGGTGTGGTAGGGCCGCACGATTTAGCAACTCGGCGCGGTGGCCCACCGTCGATGATAATTGCCTCCCGCTTCCCCATCTGCTGCCGCCCCCTCCTCAGCTCCCACTCTCTGCACAGCTCCGCGTGCTGCCGCCTCAGCCGCCTCTCCACCGCCCACGACAGCCCCACCGGCCACGCCACCATGGCCAGGCCCAGCAGCACCTGCAGCGCCAGCGGCCGGCACGACAGCAGCGTCGAGTGCTCGGGACGCAGGGGGCTGCCGCACTGCAGAGTGACTGGGCCGTCCTGCCGCTCAGCGCCCGGCTGCTGCTGCTCCCACCACATCGTCCCGATGGTCGGTGCTATGTGGTATGCAAACACGAAGATTGCTGCCGTCTTTGCTGTTGCTTGTACAACAACAGCAGAGAGCGGCACCTGTTCGGCGGGCGGCAGTGAAGGCACACGCAATTGTCGCTTTGTTCCTTGACATCCCTTCCACGGTTGAGAGCCCTGGGCCAAACGCGAAGACCAAATGCTACCCGGTAGGTTGGTGTACCGGTACTTTTCAAGCATGGCTGATGCGACCCTTTGCTAGAATGTGCACCTGAGGAATGGAAGGGCCGCTGCCTGCGCCCCCACGCACCTTCACCATTAGGTCGTACACGCTGAAGGCCAGTGAGTAGACCAGGGGGCTGGTGCTGGCGCTGACCGCGAAGCGTGTCCACGGGTGCGTGGGCCAGGCGCGGGGCGGCAGCAGCAGCAGGAAGGACAGCAGGGGCAAGCAGCGGGCCATGAGGTTCATGGTCAGCACAAACACGACACGGTGCCTGCACGGGAGGTTGGGCCGGGTCAAGGCAGCAGCATGCAGGATGCAGCCTTGTCATGAGCAGTTGAATCCAAAACCCGAAAAGCTAGCCCGCTAACCCAACCGTGGCTCCATGGCACGCGGCGGCACAATGGCACATGGCTTTGTGGCACGGACTAGTCGACACGCCATACGCAGCTGGCATCGATGCGTGCTTTTGAGAGCGCATTGAGTACGTGCAGTGCACTGGTGCACCTCTGTGCGCTAACCCACCTCCGCCACCAGGCCCACACGATGCTGCTCCTCGGGCACGCCGCCAGGACCAGCACAGTGCAAGAGAAGGTGAGGCTGAAGGCGTTGAGCAGCACACTTGCCCAGTCGCCCAGCCGCGCCGGCATCACCAGAGCGTACCACGGCAGGTGGAGCGTGACGCGAAGCACCTGTGCGTACGTATGATGCACAGGGTGCGGGGGAGCGTTGTTTGCATGCGGTGAGCCCTTTGTGCCGGGCTGGCGTCTAGCAGCACACCCGCCTGCGCATACGCCTCAGCGTGCACACTCGTTTTGCCACGGACCTGTGAAAGGACGCTTGCTCCCAAAAGGATTCCCTCCAGCGCCACTCATGCGGCTGTGCCTGGGGCGTCAGGCCGCTCGCCCGCGTGACCGTTGCCGTGCCGCCCCAGGCGGCCCAGGGTTGCGGCCCAGCGACCCGCGGGTCATTCGACCGCACGGCGCAGACCAGCAATATGAGCGGAATGGCCAGCGCGGTGCACAGATCGCCCAAGAAGTGGGCATCTGCGCGCGAAGGTTGGTGCCGCCACTTGTAACACACATTGACCTTTGCCAACGGTCCTACTGCGACTGCGACCCCTGCACACTTGAGCTGCATGGCGCTTGCTTGCGCACGGTTTTGGAGTTCAGAACTCACGCACCTGATATGAAGGCTGTAAACGATGGCGGCTGCGGGGCCTTGCAGGCACCTGGCAAGTCACCCCGCGGTGTGTCGGGGTTACGGGGAACTGCTCCGCAGCCATCCCTTGTGGCACGGTAGCCTTGCGCAACAAGAACGCTGCGCATCTTGAAAGTCTGCTCTGTCAGCGAGGTTGCTCTTCCAGACTCTGAATCTGGTGGCGCCATTTCCCGAATGAGTTGAAGGACGCTTACATAAGTACCCGTCCAAAGCGTCACGCACTCCTTGCAAAGTATTCGGCGTGTCTTTTGATTGTTTTGTATATGTCGTGCTTAAAAGGATGGCAGGCTTTCCCAAGCTCGAGGCCCTCATTTTGGTTTTCGTGTGACACGACGCACTGTTGCAACGATGATGAGCCACACAATTACTGGTAGCATACCACTGGGCTCGTAAGCAGTATATCTGTAGCAAACAGGTATGTCCACAGCATGGCGGGGGCCCCCATTTGCCCGAGTCGCACCGGATTGTCGGCCATGCACTGCCAATGCACCTTGAAGACATCCTACATGTTTCTCAAGCACCAGGGCCCGCAAGGGTCAACGCGCTGCACAGCCACCCTGCAGCCACCACGTCCCTTAATGCAGGCAATTCCATAGCCGACGCAGTGCACATTGCCCGTCGTCCATTGGCAGCCGCATAATACACCCCGCTTGCGTACCAGCGCCGCCCCCTGTACACGTGCTGCTTGCTTCCTCCCGGCCCCTCAAATCCTGCCCGACCCCTCACAGCGTCACAGGGCCCCCACCGCCCTCGCCGCATGCTGCCGTCCCTCGCTGCTTGCCGCTGTCCCTGCACACAAAGCGCCGGCCGCTGCGCCACTCCCACCCTGTGACGCGCCCGCCGAACCCAGCCGCCACAGACTAGCCGCAGCTGCACTCCACAGCCCCCGCGTCGCCACCACCAGCAGCACCTCTTTATCTGCAAGGACCACCAGGTGCGGCCGTCCCCACGCACATCCTACGTATCGCGGTCTGGTCAAGGGTCTAGTGCTCTGACCTTTGCTCTGCAATATGCGCTTGTACCTCTCCTCACTGCACCTTACAGTACCCCCTACGTGTTCACTATCCGCTGGAGGCACGGCATGATGACCTCCGTACGTACCAAGCCACTTGCATTTGCAACTCGCAGCTTTAAACCACTCGCTAATCCCACCCAAGGGCTGCGAACACCCCGCACACGAAGCACACCGCGGCTCCCGCCACACACGCCGCCAGCCTGTGCAGCACCACAACGCATTTGCAGATGAGCACCAGCACGCCGCCAGCGGGTACATACACACAGCAGGATGCAACTGCCGGTGAGCACCAGTGGACACGCACACTACAACGCCGGCCTGGGGCTTGCTTGCTCTCAACAGTTTCAAAGCGAAACGTAGCTGAGCCCAAGCTACAAGTATTACATGTACTGCATGTGCCTTGCCAGGTGGCTCCAATGCACTGGTGCTACGGCTTGCCGCTAATGCGCCGGTCCCTGAACAGATTTAGTCCTTCACGTGCCCCAAACCCTGTTACCACTGCTGGTCGTCTCGTGAGCTGCTGCCCGCCGCAACCGCCCTGACCCGCATACCACGACATGGCTACCTCCTCACCTAGCCGCTCTGCACACCTGCGCATACCTCCTGGCTCCTACAAGACAAGAGTCCTGCAACACCGCTCGGCGCCGCCTCACGCAGCCTTTACCTTCGTCACTGAGCTGGCACCACCAGCCGTGGGATCCTCTGATGCCGCACTTGAGTTCCCCTGGCGCATGTGCACGAACCGCCGCCTGCTGCGCCACTCCCACGCCGCCGACACGCCCACCGCCACCAGCCGCCACCCCGCCGCAACCGCCGTGCACCGCCACACGCCCCAACCCGGCTGCACCGTAAGCATCAGCAAGGTCGCCGCCAGGCTCATCAGCGGCGCCGCCGCCACCACCTCCCACGTGCTCATCTGCTGCAGGCACGGCACGACGACCGCCCACATTATGCTGAGCGCGTAGACTGTGCGCTTGGCGCCGACCACCTGAGGGTCGATTGGTGTTGCTCCTATCACCACCAGGATATTGCCCAGCAGCAGCACGGCGGGACCAGCAACGCAGGCGGCAAGCCGGTACACCCAGACGTCGCTGGGATGAAGCACTACCCCGCGCGCATTGGCGCTGAAGCCCGGCGTGCTGCCGGCAGCGGCGGTAGGCCGCCCTTTCCCGTGCTCCCTCACGCCGCGTGGACGCTGCTGCTGTGCGGCTCGCGACCTGACGACGACAAGCACGTGCAGGACCGCCAACGCCAGGCCGGTCGCAATGGTGTTGAGGACGGCGGTGACAGTTGCGTGGCCAAACGCGGCCCACGGAGCGGCGTCGGGCCTAGTGCTGCCGCCAGCCACGCCGCCGTCGCCGTCGCCGCCGCCGCGCCCAACACGCGATGTGGCTATGCGAGCCGGCATGACTACAGCTATGGCAGCGGAGAACCACAGCACGTAGGCGGCGTTCGCCGCCAGCCCCGCTAGGCGCCATGCCTGGTAGGCTGCCTCCAAGTGGGGAGGAGAGAAGGGGCGGGGGAGCAAGAAGAGGAAGGGCCGCGGCAGTGTAACGGTGATGCCACCAGGCACAGCTGCTGCGGCCCCAGTGTGCACGGATGGCTGCGCGGGGTCCGGAGTTGGAAGCCGGTGGCTGCTACCGGCGTGAGTGGCGGCTGGGCTTGCGGGTGTCAGCTCGGACGTGGGCGCTTCCGGGCATGGTGTGGGTAAGGGAGCAGCGCAGCTGCTGCGGCTCATACCCAACTGCTGCTGCTGCTGCTGCTGCTGCTGCTGTCCGCCCTGTTCCGGTCCATGCTTGAACAGGAGGGACACAGTCTCTGTCATGCCGTTGCCCCGTAGGTACGACATGAGCGTTTGAAAGACGGGGTCCGCTGCCTCCCCGTTGCCCTCCTGCCCCAGCCCCTGCGCGCCCAGCGTTAGCGCGCGCGCCAGGTCCCCCATCAACATGGCCATGTGGGACCACCAAAGCGATGACTGCCCCTCCGCACTGGGAAACAAATCGCTGCAGCTTGATGGAGGCAATGTCCTTGTGTGCGGTGCTGAGCCTCCTGCTCCGGCTTGCGGCTTGTCTCCGCCTGGCTGCCTGCGCCCCTGCTCCTGCCCCTGCCCTTGCTCCTGCCCCTGCTCCTGCCCCTGCTCCTCCTCCGCCATCCTGGCCCCAGCCTCGGCCGGTTCCTCCTCTCCCACCAGCTGCTGCCGCTGCTGCCGCTCATGCCTCGTCGCCTCCTCCTCCGTTTCCGCCAGCCGTTCCGCAGCCTCCTGCTGCATCTCCTCCCACGCGCCGCACACCTCCGCCGCTGCGGCAGGAGGCAGCAGCAGCAGCGGCGGCGCGACCCAGTGCACCAGGGGAGGTGGTGCAGCTGCCCCCGCTGCTCCCAAACGTCCGCACGGCTTGGTGCTCGGGGCCCACCATCATCACCTGCAGCACAGCCACCACCTGCGACCGCTGCTTCCTCCGCCCCTGCCTCCCCTGTGCTGCACACTTGCATCCCAGCTTCCGCCAGCTCCCCCGCCCCCAGCTCCACCTCCACCTCCTGCACACCGCCCTCCAGCTGCACCGGCAGCTCGAGCAGCAGCAGCGCACGCGCCGGGTGCTGCTGTAGCAGCACTGCGCCGTCGTGCGCCCCTTCACGAGGTGCCGCGCTGCTGCTGCTGCCGCCATCGGCCCCCTGCCGCTCCGCAAGCACCAGCACCCTTGCCGGCTGCGGCGTGGGGCTGTGCAGGAGCAGCCGCACGGCCAGCGACCCTGACGCAGCTGCAGCGGCGAGGGAGGACGCTGGCGGGGACAGCTGCAGCAATCGGATCGGATCTGGGCTGGTAACGCTGCGACTGCCTCGGACGACCTCCTCACCCTGCTGCTCCTGGCCCACGGCCCCTGGTAACGGTGCCCCGCTGGGGTCTCCCAGCACCACCACTGTGTGCCCCACCTGTACCGACACGCCACGTACGCTGCGTTCCCCCTGTTGCGCCACCCCTTGCATCAGCTGAGGCACCAGCCGCTGCAGCAGATGCTCCGCCTGCACGGCATCCCCCGCGCCCCCAGCCTCCTCTCCCTCGAGCACCTCCCCCTCCACCTCCGGCACCCAGCCCCATAGCAACACCTGCATACAGCCCCGTATCACTGTGCTGCTCAGGAGCGGCCCTGCAGCTTCCGCCAGCTTCCGCTGCAGCCGGGCTAACCCACCGGTGCGTGGCGTACCCCGTCCAGCCCTCGCGAGCTGCTCCCGTACGGCGTTGTGCAGTACGGATGCCATCAGGTCGCCGTACTCATGGAAGCTGCCTGGGTGCTCCTGGAGCTGAAGTGCCAGCAAACACAGGGCAGAAGCACAGGTCGTGTATCAGATCATGCATATCGGTATGTGCCGATGGCGTCCACAAGCATCTGTGGTCGTGGTGCATAACACGCTGTTCCTCAGTTGCCATGGCGCTCGATACGTGCGGTGACCACCAATCTGAAGGAAGCAGGGTCATACTACATGGCATCTAGCGCCACGACACGGTCTGCGGGCCGCCGGCCGAGCTGATACTGCACCCGGTTGCCTTCATACCGGTAGTTACGGCTAGTCCGAAAGTTGGGTTCCCCCGAGGCACCTGTTTCGACGTGTTATCCGAAAGCCCCCACGGAAGATCAGAACACTGCCTGATACCCCTATGTACAGTTGGTGCTCCGCGCTCTACAGTTAATGCTCTGCGCACCGGGAAGTTGCACACCCCCAGCAGTCTGCCCGCCAGACTTAACCCTAATAACAGCTGGCCGCAGGTATTTTCGCTCCAGTCCCCCACCGTAGGAACGGCCCTGCGTACCTTGAGGGAGACCACCGTTGTGGACGTGCGGCTGCGGTACAGGGCGCTGGGGCGGGGCGGGGCGGGGCGGCTGGGCAGCACGGCAAGCGGTGACGCGCTGAGCTGGATAGCGGCGGGTACGGAGGCTGCAGAAGTTGTATTGCTTTTACTAAGGCTTGCCCCGCGTAACGCAGGCTTGCCGCCTTGACTAGTTGCAGCAGCGGGTGTGCTGGGCTCGCATGGTTGAACCTCTGAACGCTGTGTCCGGCTTTGAATGTCCCAATTCCTCATCTGCTGCCGCCCTGTCCTCAGCTCCCACTTCCTGCACAGCTCCGCGTGCTGCCTCCGCAGCCGCCTCTCCACCGCCCACGACAGCCCCACCGGCCACGCCACCATGGCCAGGCCCAGCAGCACCTGCAGCGCCAGCGGCCGGCACGACAGCAGGGCAGAGTGCTCGGGACGCAGGGGGCTGCCGCACTGCAGGGGGACGGGGCCGTCCTGCTGCTCCAGCGCCCGGCTGCTGCTGCTGCTCCCGCCACATCGTCACGATGGTGGGTGCGATGTGGTATGCAAACACGAAGATCGCTGCCGTCTGTGCTGTTGCTTGTAACACATCGGCAGGGAGAGGCACCTGCTTGGCGGGCGGCGGTGAAAGCACAGGTGGTTCGTTGTCAGTTGCACCTTGGAATCCCATACACAGTACAGTAGACAGCCCGGCCATGGCAATCGTCGATGGCCAATGCCTACCCGGTAGGTTTGTGACCTGAATGTGCATGGCCTGCCATATGGCATGGAAACGTGCCGTTGCCTGCGCGCCCACCTTGGCGATTTGGTCATACACGCTGAAGACCAGTGCGTAGACCAGGGGGCTGGCGCCGGCGCTGACCGTGAAGCGTGCCCACGGGTGCGTGGGCCAGGCACGGGGCGGCAGCAGCAGCAGGAAGGAGAGCAGGGGCAGGCAGCGGGCCATGAGGTTCATGGTCAGCACGAACACGACACGGTGCCTGCAAGGGAGGGTGGAACGGGGCAAGGCAACAACAATTGTGATGACCTCCCAGAAGCCTTAAAGTTCAACCCGCTATGCTCACCATGGCTCCGAGGCACATGGAGTCTGCGACACTTTGCTCCGTGGCATGTGGCTCGGTGGCACGTGGCTTGGTGGCACGAACAGGGCAAGGAAAATAGGCAACAACATGCAGCCTTGTCTTGAGCTCCCGATTGCAACGCCAAACAAGAGGTAGGAATGGGATGAACCCTCTTGCGCATTTAGTGCCAAATTCAGCGCCAACTCCCCACACGGTCCGACCCTCACCCTGCCCCTTGCCTGGAGTGGTTACTGCATCTGGCCGCGGAAGGAATATGCTACCATGGAGCGTCTAAAAGTTGCTACAGCATGACGTCCCCGTTCAAGTTGCTGAAGGCATGCTGTGAATGTTTGTCGCAATTTTGCGACAGCCCGCAGCTGAGCTGCCGTTTCTTGCATGCCAGCAACTCAGTAACACATGATATATTACGCCGGAATAATTGCTTTGCGCTCGGATAGCGAATGAGAAATTGAACGCGTCCATGTCGCGAAGCCTCCCTCTCCTCTTTTCGACTTCTTCCTGGTTTCCAAGCCTATGACATGAAATAAAGGAGAACTATAACATATAATTAGCACCTATGCTCAGTTGGGCCCGTGCTTGAAACTTTTGTCGAGGCAGGCACGCAGGTCAGGCATATGGTATCTGAACGACGGGGGCCATCGCCCCCCGAATGTGCTTCGCGCCGTAGGCTCAGCCCGGAGAATTGGCCCGCTTTGCTAACCGTGGCACTGTGGCCCTGTGGGTCCGTGGCACGAATTCTTCGTCACGCCGTGCGCAGCTGCAGCTCTGTCCGCTAACCCACCTCCGCCACCAGGCCCACACGATGCCGCTCCTCGGGCACGCCGCCAGAACCAGCACGGTGCAGGTGAAGGTGAGGCTAAAGGCGTTGAGCAGCACACTTGCCCAGTCGCCCAGCCGCGCTGGCATCACCAAAGCGTACCACGGCAGGTGGAGCGTGACGCGAAGCACCTGTGCGTGCCGTACGATGCACAGGATGCGGGCAACCTCAATTGCGTGGTGCATGGTTTGTGCTGGGCCAGGTGTCTGGCTGTGTCTGGTAGCACACCCGCCTTCGCGTACGCCTCAGCGTGCACACTTGCTTTGCCACGGACCTGTGAAAGGACGCTTGCTCCACAAGGGAATCCCTCCATCTCCACCTCAGGCGCCTGTGCCTGAGGCGTCACGCCGTCCGCCGCAGCGTCCGCCCACGTGACCGTTGCTGCCCTGCCCCAGGCATGCGGCCCAGCGACCCGTGGGTCGTTCGACCTCACAGCGCAGACCAGCAATATGAGCGGAATAGCTGCCGCGGTGCACAGGTCGCCGTAGTAGTGTGCATCTGCGCGCGCACGCAAGCTGCATGAAGTAAATGACTAATCGGCCTTCCTATTGCTGGTAGGTTCAAGGTGCTGCCGCATGGGACACGACCTGCTTCGCGAGGATAGGGAACCTTGAACAATTCAGCTGACGACGCTGGCGCACGCTTTTGGACTGACGCACCTGCTAAGAAGCCTGCAAAGGATGGCGGCTGAGGAGCCTTGCCGGCACCTCGCAAGTCTTCGTGCGGCTCACGGAGAACAGCTCCGCATGCACCACTGCTGGGGACACAGTTGTGGTGCGCGACAAGCTTTCTGCGCATCTTTCCCTAGTAACGTAAATCGGCACTGCAAGTGTCTCCTCCAGAGGTGGAAGCTGTCACCATACAACCACATTGCTATTCCGTCCTAATATCCGTCCGTAAGCGCTTACCTAATTTAACCGTCCGTCCAAAGCGTCACCTCGCGAACACGCGAAGTCCATCGGCTATTGATATGTGTACTGCTTAACAAAGTAGCATGTTTGGCACGGTCGAGGCCTTCACTTATGTCTTCCTGCGACATGACGCATACTCAGCAGCGACCAACCGCACTTGCCGCTGTTCCTACGATACGATTCAGGTCGTACGCGGCGGACTGGGCACTGCACAGCGAGGCGGAGACTACCGTGCGGTTCATCCATTCCCACACCAAGACAACGGTGTGAATTGGCATGTAAGTACTGCAACCGTCAACAACCGCCGCGCCCCAGCACACAACACCCGCTTTGCAAAGTCGCCGCCCCGTCTAGACGCCACTCCTCGTCCTCTCCCGGCACCTCGAGCGTAGCATGCGGAGCAGTGTTCCGGTCTTATTTGGCGGAAATTCTGACCGTTCGTTATTTCGGAGCCTTCGGGCCTGGAAATCATGACAGTCGTACATTTTCCAGGATTTCTGGGCCGATCCTGGGGGCAAAACCTCTTAAGAGTCTTGATTCGGTCGGAATTCTACCTCACACAATCCTGACAGGCAGCCCAATTGGCCGCCAAAATCATGATAATAATCCTGAAGACCGGTGCACTGATGCGGACCCTTACGGACGGCCACCGCCCACGCCGCCCCTAGCTGCCCCCGCACGAACTGCTGCCAGCTGCGCCGCTCCCACTCCGCCGCCACGGCCACTGCACTCAGCCGCCACAGGATGGCAACTAATCGCAACTAACCACGCGCCCTCCACAGGGCTTAGCCCGGCTGCGTAGCCATCAACAGCAGCGCCTCTGCAAGGACCACCAGAGGCAGCGGACACCAGCTCCCACGCCATCCCAGAACCGGTTCAGGTGCTTAACAAGCCCGTACGACAGCAGCAGGCACGTGCCAACACCAACCGCTCGACTTCGATGCCGACCTACCAAGTAAACTACTGCTTTCGTGCAGGCTCGGGAGTTGCCAGGAACATGAGGAACGAACGTACCACAAGCGCATGGCATGGCATAGGAAAGAGTGTAATCGGGCATAGGAAAGCGTGTAGTCGGGCACGTAGGACCTGCCACCACTGGGCGAGGTGTCGCCTGTAATAACGTGTCTTAACGCTGCAAACCCTGTGGTGCTGAGATAGATTGGCAACGTTCCGGAACAGAGCCATGCAGTCAAACTCACGTCGACACTACGGATCGGTGCGAAACCTTACTATGCTACCGCACATGAACGGTGCCAAATTTCGAGGTTTCCAACGCGTTCATGCTACCGCTTGGCGTCGTCATTGCGCCGGGGCTTTAGTGACACCAGTCCGAACTTGACCTAGACTCCTGCTGTCAACACCAGGTCCTGGTCAACACAAGTGCTCTCGTGAGTTGTTGCCCGCCGCGAGCCCGCTGCCCCTGATGACTGCCCCGCCACCCCTCGCGGCCCACCGTGCTGCTCTTGATTCTCACCATGCACCTCCGCACACCTCCCCACACCTCTGCATGCCTCCTATGCAGCACCGCCTCACGCACCGCCGTACGCAGCCTTGGCCTTGCACTTGAGCTACAACCACACATCCCGGAACCCCCCTCACGCTACAACTGGGTTCTCCTGGTGCATGCGCGCAAACCGCCGCCTGCTGCGCCGCTCCCACGCCGCCGACATACCCACCGCCACCAGCCGCCAGCCCGCCGCAACCGCCGCGCACCGCCACACACCCCAGCCCGGCTGCTCTGTGAGCAACAGCACAGTCGGATCACGCCTTCTGGGTCCACGTGCCTGATCAGCGCGCATAGATGCCACAAAGACTTTAGAGTGGGCCTGCATGCCGAAGCTGGACCCCAAAGGAAAATCATCCAGCGCCAGCTGAGGCAGCGGCGCCCGGTGCGTCATGCCGTTCGCGGCGGAGTGCGCCAGCGTGACAGCGGCCGCCCCGGCACCGCCGTGCGGCCCACCGACCCGTGGGTCCGTGGACCTCAATATGGCGCTCAGCATCAACAGCGGATCCGCCAACGCGATGCACAGGTCTCCAACGAACTGGGCATCTGCGAATGTAGGCCGCCCTCGGTACAGGATTTTGCCTGTGACGGCCAGGTGCACGCTGGTTCCCCTCTTCGACGCAGGGCCGTGGCAGCAGGGGAAAGGGGAACAGGCGGCGCGTCGGGAAGGAGGCACGAGGTGCCTCCAGAGAGGCACCCGCGCCTATGGATGCCTGGAGGCGTTGGGAGCGGTGCTCCAGGCTACGCCTTCCTAACACCGACAGCGTCTCGACCATACCACTCCCCCGCAGGTACGGCAGGAGGGCTTGATCGCTGCCTCCTCGCTCCCCTCCTGCCCCTGATGTACCCCCAGCGCGTGCGCCAGGTCCCCCAGCAGCGGGGCCATGTGGGACCACCACAGGGAGGACCGCCGCTCGGCACTGGCCAGCGGTTCGCCGCTGAAGCCCGATGGACAGATGGACCCTGTGCGCTGCGGCAGGACTGCTGCCTCGCTTGCTGTCCGTGCTTGCCCTTGCCCACGGCCCTGCTGACTCGAGAGTGCGCGCTGGTGCAGCCCGCTTACGCCCAAGCTCCCTCCCATGTCCAAGATAGGAGTACCAGTACCAGTACCGGGCCCTGCGTCCGCGGCTCGCTGCTCTTCCTCCCCCGGCCCTGCCCCACCCCCAGCAGCCTCGCGCTGCATTGCCTCCCACGCGCCGCACACCTCTGCCGCTGCGGCGGGAGGCAGCAGCAGCAGCGGCGGCGCGACCCAGTGCACCAGGGGAGGTGGTGCAGCTGCCGCCTGCTGCTCCCTACCTACATCCGCATCTTGGCGTTCCGGTGCCACCATCATCACCCGCAGCACGCCCCCTGCGACCGCTGCTTCCTCCGCCCCTGCCTCCCCTGTGCTGCACACTTGCATCCCAGCTTCCGCCAGCTGCCCCGCCCCCAGCTCCACCTCCACCTCCTGCACACCGCCCTCCAGCTGCACGGGCAGCTCGAGCAGCAGCCGGGCACTGCGTGGGCCGCTGCTGTAAAGCTGCGTCACCGCGTGGTTCCCCAGAGTGCGCGTCCGTGCAGGGGGCCCCCTGCCGCTCCGCCAGCAGCAGAACACGGGCCATCTGCGGCACCGGGCTGTGCAGCAGCAACCATATACACAGGGGCGCGGGCTCCGCAGCGGCGGCGAAGGAGGCCGCTGGCGGCGACATGTGCAGCAGCCGCACGGAGGCGCCGCCGCTGCCGCCGCCGCCAGCGCCCAGCGGCTCTGTCCCCTGGCCAGAGTCGCCCAGCAAAGCCAACTCCTGCCCCACCTGCACCGACACGCCCCGCACACTGGCGGCCTCCTCCTGCTGCGCCATCCGTTGCCTGAGCGGACGAGCAAGTCGCCGCAACAGGTCCCTCGCACCTGTGGCATGCCCCACGCCGCCAGCCACACTCCCCCCGACCACCTCCCCGTCCGGCACCAAGCCCCACAGGACCACCTGGACACAGCCCCGTATCACTGTGGTGCACAGGCGCGGCTCCACAGCTGCAGGTTGTCCATCCGGCACTACGATACCAGCCGCTATGGAGCGCAGCTCTTGCCGTACGCAATCCTGCAGCATGGAAGCCAGGCGGCTGCCGTACTCCTCGAAATTGCCGGGGTGCTCCTGGACCTGGGGGAACGCAGGCGTGCGGGGAAAGGTGGGAACGCGTGCGAGGTCGTGAATCGTGTGGCGTTCTTGAGGGTGGTCTAAAGGTGTGGCACATGTGCTGTGAGACCACTGATTCATTGCAATGCGACCAGCGACCAGGGACCAATGATCTGATGGCGTCCCGGTTCAGCTAGCAACAAACAAAGTTGCAAATGACTGTGTCCGGTACTCGACACAGTCCTAGCGATCTACTGAGACTGCATCGCAGTGCATGTACCAACAGTCAAGGAGAAGACCCAGCGTAACACGTTCTGCAACACACCTTGGCGGATACCGTGACGGTGGTCATGTCGCTACGGTACCAGGCGCTGCGGCGGTGAGCACCAGCAGCACCAGCAGCAGCAGCAGTGCCCGGGTGTGAGTCCACCGCTGGTGCCTCAGCGGGCGTCTCGTACGGCAGGGAGCCAACAGGTGCATCACAGGCGCTGCTGCGGGGAGCATCAGAGCCACGTGCCGTGCCGGTGCGTGGGCACACCGCATGCGCGTCGGCAGGTGCCTGCTGACGAGGGGAGCCAACAGGTGCCTAGCCGGTGCTGCCCGACACTGATCCAGTGTGCACGCCTCGGTGCCCAATGCCACTACCATTGCCCAAGATTTCCGCCGCTTGGCACGCTGGGAGGCATTGCTGCTGCGTGTTGGCGGGAGCACGTGGTGCGTCCTGTTGCTGGCCCTGCTGCCGGCCCCTCCTCCGCTCCCATTCCCTGCACAGCTCCGCATGCTGCCTCCGCAGCCGCCTCTCCACCGCCCACGACAGCCCCACAGGCCACGCCACCATGGCCAGGCACACCAGCACCTGCAGCGCCAGCGGACGGCACGACATAAGCGCCGAGTGCTCGGGACGCAGGGGGCTGCCGCACTGCAGGGGAACGGGGCCATCGTGCTGCCCAGCGCCCGGCCGCTGCTGCTCGCTCAACCTCGTCACGATGGTAGGTGCCACACGGTAGGCATGTACGAAGACTGTCGCCGTCTGCGCCAGTGCTTGAATCACGATGGCAGTCAAAGGAACCTGCTGCACGGGGGACAGGGGAAGGGCCACAGGAACTGTCAGCCGCAGGCAGCCTGCTCACAACAACTTACCAGCGCGTAAGTCCTAGCCGTGCCGTCATGGCCTTTCGCGCATTCGCCGGCACATACAGCCCCAAATCACGTTGAGCGGACGCCAAGGTTTGCACAACCCGCAACGTTGCTCAAACCATACATGTAAGTTAAATTAGTACCACATGTTGTACCCATCATATGTAGCAGGACTGCTGTGCCGCTGTGCCGCATCGTTGCATGTGGTCGGGAACCCGATTTGCGCCCCCAGAACCCTCTCCCCCAATATCCCCTCCGGCACCCAGCCCCACAGCACCACCTGGACACAGCCCCGTACCACAGTGCTGCTCAGGAGCGGCCCTGCAGCTTCCACCAGCTGCCGCTGTAGCCGAACCAGCCCACCGGCACGTGGTGTACCCCGTGCAGCCTTCTCGAGCTGCTGCCGTACGGCGTTGTGCAGTACGGATGCCATCAGGTTGCCGTGCTCCTGGAAGCTACCTAGGTGCTCCTGGACCTGAAGCGGCAGCGAACACCGGGCGGAATCATGGGTCGTGCATCTGTTTATGTATAACGGCATGTGCCGATGGCGCGCGTCTACAAGCATCTACGGTTGTGGTGCGCAAGGCGAGCGGCCTCGTATCTATCAGCAGGTTGTTCCTTAGTAGCCACGGCGCTCGATAGGTGCGGTGACCACCAATCTGAAGGAAGCAGGGTCATACTACAGGGCATCTAGCGCCACGACACGGTCTGCGGGCCGCCACCAGAGTTGATACTGCATCTGGTTGCTTCATACCGGTAGGTACAGTTTGTGCGCCACGCACCGGCGAGTCGCACAACCCCCGGCACCTGGTCTAAGCATACTGCGCAGGTTGCCTGCACCCGCACGGTTGCGTTTGCCTCCCCAGCCCGTTTCCGTTCTGCCCGCCAGACTCAACCCTAGCAGCAGCTGGCCGCAGGGATTCTCACTTCACGGCCCCGCCCTGGGCACGATCCTGCCTGCGTTTCGCACCTTGAGTGAAACCACCGTGGTGGACATGAGGCTGCGGTACAGGGCGCTGGGGTGGGGCGGGTTGCTGCTGCTCGGCGGCTGCTGCTGGACGGCAAGCTGTGACGCGCTGGGCTGGATAGCTGTAGGTGCGGAGGCTGCAGGTATTGTGCTGGTGCTGGTTCCACCAAGGCGGTAAGCCTGTGATGCTCGTATTGCTCTGAGGGCGGGCCCGTCAAGCTGTGAGGCGCGGGGTTGGGTTGCGACAGGTACGGAGGCTGTGGTAGTTGTAGTGGTTTCACCGCGGCTTGCTTCACGTACAGCAGGCTTGTCGCCGTCAGAGGTTGCAGAAGCGGGTGCGCTGTGACCGCACGACTGAGCATCGTGCAACTGTGGATAGCTACAACTGCGGGACGCCTCCTGCTTCACCATCTGCTGCCGCCCCCTCCTCAGCTCCCACTCCCGGCACACCGCCGCGTGCTGCGCCCTCAGCCGCCTCTCCACCGCCCACGACAGCCACACCGGCCACGCCACCATGGCCAGGCCCAGCAGCACCTGCAGCGCCAGCGGACGGCACGACAGCAGCGC